>QEOT01006657.1:10753-22797 GCA_003123785.1 Pterocarya stenoptera
GGGTGGGGTTGGCAGCATCTGTGCCGTTGAGAGCGACTGCCAGAGAAAGAAATACGTCAATGTGTGTGTGTAGCATTGGACCTAAAGGACATAAGGACTGCTAGAAATGAATTAAACGTTTTGAGTTTCTGCCTAGAAAAAAAAAAAAAAGAAAACAGAGAGAGAGAGAGAGAGAGATTGTGGTTTCTTGTTCCATCAAGAGCGTTCCGTGTTGCATCACTTGATGCATGTTTCAAGTTTTCAATCTCATTATGTAACACACGGCACACGTCAATCCGTACAACTTTATCCAACCTCGGTTGCTATACCTCATCATTACTTTAAGAAAGGAATAAACCCTGTTCCCATTGTCTTGGCCAGTTAGTTTCCTCCTGACTACATTTCAATTAAATTTTTATAGGTTGTCCTTTTTTTGTTGCTGAGCGCATTAGTAGACCGTCACCTGCAGTTATGATTCTGAAAGCTTTTTCCTCGTCATCTCGTGACGTGATTGTGAAGAAAAAGATTGAGCTTCTGGTGTGGATATTTGAAGGAAAAAATCTATGCATAAATCTACATATTACATGTTATAATTTTTTTTTATTTTTTTAATTATTTCTCTTATTAAATGTATATTATATAGATGATGAATAAAAAAATATAAATATTTGAAAAAGACTAAAATAAAAAAAATTGAAAAAATTAAAAAAAATAATAAAACAATTTGATGTGTGGTGTGTAGGTTTATGCATAGCAATACTCTATTTGAAGAACCGAAATTCAAATTACGTGAATTTGCTCTCTAGTCCATGAAACTTCTAAAGATTACCACGTCTATTGGTTATGTTTGGGGAGAGGAGATTTCTCATCTCTATCTCATCTCATCATTACATCTTTTTCAAATCTCTATATAAAATATAATAAACAATTCAACTTTTTCAAATCTCAAAACAATAATAATATTAAAAAATAATATTTTAAACTTTCATCTTAATACTATTCACAAAATTTTTATCTTATTTCAACATTCAAACCTAACCAATACGAAGAAATATTTGGTAAGAAAAGAATCAGCAATCATACGGTTTGCTGTTGATGTTGAGTTGTAATAATCTCTATGTTGAGGAATAATCTCACATTGTCTGTAGATAAGGTTTTGTGCATGTTTATAAAGAATTAGCAATCATTTCTTATTGAACCGGTTTTATGAGATGAGTTAAATTTATGAATTTCTTTATGGTATCAGAGTTTGCCACAGGACAAATGAGAGGCTACACTACTTACCCTGTGACAAGGACCAGAAAAAAAAAATACTAGCCTGCACGTGAGGGAGGATGTTAAAAAATAATCTCACATTACCTATTGATAAGATCTTGAGCATGTTTATAAAGAATAAACAATCATCTCTTGTTGAATCGATTTTATGGGATGAATTAAATCCATAAATTTTTTCGTTCTACCTAATGAAGTTGCATTCCAACCTACCTCACTTTTGATTCTGTAGTGCTCATGAACTCATATTCTTAAGCTCTGCATAATCATTTCCATATTCTCTCTTTTTTCTCCAATTACCGAGGATGGGTTCACAGACATTTCATATTTCTTCAATGGTTTTGGAAATGTGACAGACTTACTAATGGCCATAGCCAGACAAGTACCAATTATACAAGCCTAAATGAAAATAGTCTGGCTCCATTGAACGTGTTAAAACTAAATCCACCTTGGACTCGTAAGGTCGGTCACCCCTTCCGGGTCTGCAATTTGGATTGACCATTCCGGTGCTGACTGTGTTGAACATGGAATATTGACCGAGGAATTTTCACTGACAATGCAGATTAAAATTTCAAATTCACAGGGATTAGTGGATCAACATATGAATGTGGTCAGCTTTACATCTTTCAAGTCCAGGCTGATGAAGTAACTTGAGAATTTGGAAAATGGAAGCTTCTCATTTAAAATCTGGACAACCAAAGTTGACGACTAGACACGGATTATTTTGCAGGGTACAAGAGAAAATATCCATAAAGAAAGAAAAAAGAAGTCCTGATGTACGATAAATATGTCTTGATCCATAATTAACGTCATTTTTTTTTTCTCCAGTGTACAGTATGCTCGTGATTGATGATGCGCAAACTATGCCCGTTCGTCCAACGGTTCTGGTTTGGGGGCGTACAAAGCAGTCCCTAGAGTTTTATACAAAGCAGTATCAGAATAGACAGCACGAGCCCTCAATGTCCTAATCCGTTGTCTATACCTATGACCTCTCTGGTGCTGGTGACTGCGCTTCTCTTTCTTTTCCTCCTCCACTCCCCCCTCCTTTTGTTCATCTCTCTTCCCTTCCTTTTTCATATCACCTTCATTTTCACTTCCCAGTCCATTCTTCAGTTCTCCACTTTCATTTTTTTCTTCTGTTGGCACAATGTACACAAAGGGTCCAATTGGGATATCTTTCAAGTCCAAGATAGGCTCTAAGGTCTTGACCACATTGGTCATTGTGGGTCTTGACTTGGGGTGCAGGCTCAGGCATTGATGAGCCAGCAAGGCTAATTTCCTAGCCCCTTCTGTCGAGTACTGTCCTTCAAGTCTGGGGTCCATTATTCTGTAAAGTTTATGGGAATCCTTCAGAAAAGGTCTTGCCCATTCTACCATGTTCTGCTCTCTACCGGGTCGGTTCTTGTCCACGGATCTTCTGCCCGTCAGTAGCTCTAAAAGGACCACTCCGAAGCTGTATACATCGCTCATAATCGTCAAATGGCCTGATTAATTTTAAACCAAATTAGTAATTTTCAAATTGATTATGTTATTAGCTTGAAAAGTAACTGTATTACCTGTCATGATGTATTCGGGAGCTGCATAGCCTTCGGTACCCATAATACGAGTTGTGACGTGAGTGTCTTCTCCTTCTGGTCCATCCGTTGCAAGCCCAAAATCAGAGAGCTTAGGAGTGAAATCCTGAAAAAGTAGATACATCTTGTTTAGTGACACTTACACTTATATGATAAGAAAAAATGGCTAAGAAGATCAATGATATTACAGAGTCTAATAAGATGTTTGAAGCTTTAAAATCTCTATATATGACTGGTTTTTCTTCTTCGTGGAGAAAAGCAAGGCCTTTTGCGACCCCAATGGCAATTTTTATTCTTGTTAACCAAGGTAAGGTTGCCGAATAACCTGCATTAATCAGAAAAAGAGAAATTTATAACAGGAACAAAGAAAATGGAAGCAACCTATATCAAATTTGAAAGAACAGGGCATATTTACTTCTAAATAGTTTGTTTTCTAAGTTTCCAAGCTCCATGTACTCGTACACGAGTAGCCTGTGCTCATCCTCACAGCAGTATCCAATCAAGGTGACAAGATGAGGGTGCCTTAATTGCCCAAGATATATTACTTCAGCCTGCAGAATAAAAATGATTCATTCAAACATAAGCATATATTTTCATCACCTAAAAATGGGAAAATCTTCTTTCCAGAACAACAGATGATATTGGCAAATATAGAAATGGGGTTAGAAATGCTTACCAGCCATTCCCTGTGGCCTTGTGTCCCTTCCAAGTCCAGTACCTTGACAGCCACAGGTTGAGTCTCCAATCCAGGCCTAAGTTTGTCATCAATGAACCCCTTATATACCCGTCCAAATCCACCTTCACCAAGATAATTACTAGCTGAAAGGTTTTGTGTAATAGCTTTGAGCTCCTTGAGAGTAAAAACATGAAGATTTGATCCAACAAGAGAGTTTGATAGATCACTCACGATAGAGAAGGAGGAGCTGCTTAAATCCGAGAGCGATAATCTCTGGAATGAACTTTGGTTGGATGCTGGAAGTTTTGGCTCGGGGGATGGTTTCTGGGCATTGAAACATCCGGATAAGAAACTTTTCCATGTGGTCTTGTTGAAAGCCATTACTGTAATTTTGAAGGTATAATCTTAGCTCAAGTTTCTTAACATTAAGCCAAACCGTCTCTTTAAAGCTTAATGTTGAAGCAATTTATTGATCGAGAAGCATGTGGGCATAAAATAGGATGTAATTTGAGAGGACTCAGACCACAAAGTCTATGGCCTAATCATAATTGACTACCTCATTTTCCTTGCTGGGAAAATATTAATTTGGCATAAAATATGGAAACCGCCTAGCTCTAGAAGGATAGATAGTATTGTGCTAAACAGTTTTTAATTTGGGTCCTAAGTTTATTTGGTGGTAGTGTAAAAATGACCTAATTTTCTCAGGCTTGACTTTGAAGGTTGACAGCTGCAACCATTTACAAAAACTAATGGTCCTTATTACAAAAACTATGTCTAGGTTAAGTTCGCTTGATCGTGAGCTAAATTGGAGCTTCTGTGTAATTTCTTGCTTTTGAAATTTGGAGACTTTGACAAAGCAGCTTATCAATATGCCCAGCCTCTTTTACGTGCCTGAGTACCCATTTTTGCATTCTCATTTCTTGCTTTGTGTCTCTCATGCTCGTGAGCAATGAAAATTTATATGGATAGGCCCATAAGAGAAATGTTTTAGTTAAAAAAAGATTCTACAAAAATAAATTTTTAAATTGACATGTGTTAATGTGGTACGTTATATTATAAAATTATTTATTATAAATAAATCTAATATATCATATGAAGATATGTCAATTTGTGAATTTATATTTATAAGATATTTTTTAAACTCTCGCCATTCTCAATAACTAATATACATTTTGTTTTGATTTTATCAAATCCGACAAAACACAAACGTTTTAGTATGATTTGAAACCTAAGATTTGACCAAAAAGAAACAAAACTGTCTCAATATCGGGACAATTGATTAATATCAGATTTCAATGAACAATATATTTTTTAATATATAGGAGGAACAATTTCCAATAAGTAGTTACAAGGAATTAGTTAATTAATTTAGTTAAGAATTGAAGCCCTTTTCCTGTCAAAGACTTGCAACTTCTAGAAACTACTTGGATAGAAACTGTTTTCTGGTCCTATTTGTTTTTATAGATAAGATAGAATAAAAGTTAAAAGTTAAAAATTGAATAATATATTATTAGAATATATTTTTTTAATATTATTTTTATTTTAAAATTTGAAAAGGTTAAATTGTTTACTATATTTTATGTTAAAATTTGAAAAAATTATAATAATTAGATGAGATGAGATGAAAAGTTTTGTAAAAGTGAACGAGGAGGAAGTTACCAAAAGAATGAAAAAAAAAAATCATATCAGGCAAGCGATATATTTGTTCTTATATATATAACTTCCTCGATGGGAGAATTGAAGTATATTCATGTTGAAGTATAAGGTTATAAATTTCTAAATTCTAATTATAAATAAATAAACTCTAATTACAAGTGAACATGATTTTGACACACCATTAATATTGTGGAGGATATAGAAATATGCATGCCACATCAATTAATAAATAAATAGATTTTTAACCTTTTTATAGCCAATCAACTAAATCTAAATCACCATTCATTCTAGTATAAATAGTTACCATCTATGATTGAGAGGTGCTGATTCATGAGAAACTCAATGAACTCTTGCCAATTGATTTTGGGTTGCTTCTTCATTACTGAAAATTTGAGGTATGGCCAAATTGGAGAGTCGTCCTTGAATGGGGGTTGGGATCTTAATGGAATCCTCACGGAACCAGTTTGAAAAGCATCAAGTTTGTACAAACATTTATACAGAATACTAAAGACTAGCAATGACGAGATTTTTCTGGTCTTTTTCTCATGGGAGATGCCTAATTATTATATCCTCTTGTATATAAGAAGCTTGGCCTTAATCGGTTCGTTTCACACTTTACACAAAATCTTTGGGTGCAAAAATATGTCTTAAAAACGATTTCATTTTTCGTGGGACCTTGTGAAAGAAATTAACCCAAAAAAGAAAAGATAAGAATTATCGTTTTAATTTACTCATGAGGAGAGAAAAACGTGCATGGAGGAGGTCAGGCTCCATTGTTTGGGACCTAGCTAGCTTGCAAAGTCATATATTTTGTCGAAAAATAATCTTTTTAGAAAAGTCTTTTTACAAGCGAGTTCGCGCACCAAACCGCGCATCGATACTGACATGTAAGGTATCCGTTTAATGAAACGGTGTAAATTAAAGACGAAAATGATTTTCAAAATAGAAAATTTTCTTCTTCTCTCAAAATTTTTCTTCTTTTATTTTGCTTTTCAATTAAAAAAAAACCATGTCAATTTCGTTACAAGGTTTGGTGCGCCACACCGCTTGTACGTAGCAAGGCTCATATAAATATATATTTTTCAATACATTATACAATCTGTATTTGCACCAAACGTCAAAGTACATCACCCCTCCCCAACATGACCCAAGTGACGAGCTGGGTTGTTGGCTGTCAATTTCTATCGAACGAAATGACCCCAAAAAAACAAACAAACAAACAAAAACGTTCATGTATTCGGAAGTCGCTTAAACTTTACTTGTCATGCATGGGCCATATATATATATATATATTATATATAATATACATGTAACTTTAATTACAAACTTCATGAATAATTAAAGGCAGATCGATCCGATCAGATAAGATCAGCTCAGCAGCAGCCATCATATAGCTAGTGAGTATCTCGTTGCTCGAGATCTTTTGACACATAACGCATGCAAGGTCATGTGAAAGATGATTCACACAAAATACTTGTCAAAGCCTCTCGATACAAAATTCATTGCATCCAAACTGGCAAAGATCAATCTTTCTACCTACATAAGAAAGTAATGTGTCCACCCTAAAGAGTCATTCCTATCTTTGCAACCTTCTATTCCTTCCCAACAGTCCTATTCCAAAATCTTAAAAGACATTAAAAACTGATTATGAATTATAAACTCGGATCAATTATCAGTTATCTTAAAACATTAAGCGGACAAAGATGAAATGTAGAGTTAAAACTTCTGTTATGATACCATATTAAATTATCACTTATTTTAAATTTTCGGGAGAAAATACATATTTAATCACTTAATTTATATTGTAAAAATATTGTGAACAATAGGCCATTAACCACCAAAGCCTATCGGGACAAGATTCATTTCCCTTTTATTATATTTTCCACGTTATAAATGTGGATAATAGGATATAAGTAGTCCTACTTGTACTTATATTTTTATTTATAAGACTCATTTTGTTAATTTTTTTTTAAAATTCAAATTTTAAATCTTATGATTTTTAACTGACATGTGGAGAAGTAAGTTTTTTAAAAGTATATTTAGCATTTTTTAAACTAAATTTGATGACTACTAAGATGATTTAATTATGAAAAAGACTTTAACCACAAAGTAATTATACAAAAATAAATCTACAAACTGATTTAGCTTGATTTGATACATCAGATTGTAACGTTACTTTTATTATAAAGTAGATTTAACGAATTCCATAAAATTATATCATTTTGTAGATTTACTTTGTGTAATTTCTTTGTGTCTGTAGTAGTTCTCATTAATGTTACCCCAGGATCATCTATATATAGACGTTTACTACGTACGTCTCTCTTTAGTGCACAAAAATATATTTCACCACCTCAGTTCCAGTTCTGATATAGCAAAGAGTACAAGAAGGGGCTGTTAAAAAAACACAAAAACAAAAGCAAATATCAACACTGAATATTTGGGAAAAGAGAAGAAAAAAAAAAGGGATATGAACGAAAAATAGAAGAGCTTGTTCTCGGGTTAAGCAGCTCCACACTGATAGATGTTGCCATACTTACAATTAAGAAAATTTACAACTGCGGAAAGAATTGGAAAGAAGCGTAAAATAAAGGACTAAAATATACAGATATACCCTCATCCACGAAACCGCACAAAAGTTATATACAGAAAGAACTTGCAACATCACCAATTTTAAGTATAGACAACGAACGTGACCTGTATATCATTGTAGCAGTTGTAGTTACCAAAGTATAGCCACGACTCGGAACCAAACGAATACATGAAGCTGGGGAACATTCATCTATGGTGAAAATGCTATCTGAAAACAAGGCTTCCATTCTGCTGCATCCTTAAGTTTTCAATGAGTGATTGGTAAAATGATTTCAATGCCTTGATATCACTACCCTGCGTAAAGGAACATTTCACATGGCAGAGCAAAAGTTAGAGCATTATGCCAGATATTCAATCTTGGGTCATTCCTGTAAACAACATATCTATTTCAAATGTGTTTGAATTGAGAAAGCTTTTTAGAGATGTTTTATTGAGGTTTGAAACAAAGTGGTGGAACCCATGGAAAATATGAAGGGAAGACAACTTTTGTGAGAGGTTCTTTTACGAGTTTTGCGAAAGTTCGTTTGGTTTTTTGTTTTGTTTCAGAAGTCGAGGTAAGATGTTATGATAATTAAGCTTGTTTTGGTGTAAGGATGTTTGGAGTGAGAGTGGGAAAAAGTTTCAGTGTAAAGAAAAAAATACATTATTAACATGCAGATATAATAAAAGCATAAGCATGGTCGTACAAGCTTTGAGCTACTTTGAATACCTGCAACTTCTGACAATATTGCGCCGCCAAATCTTGAGGGCAACGTGCAGCTGGAAAACCTTTTGATACAAAATGAATAAGAAACTCATCGCCAAATTTTTCATACATGACCTTCTGAGCAAGCACAATTTCTCCGAACAAAACAAGCTGTCAAGTATATTCAAAATAACAATTTGTATCAGTACAAATCACCAAGACCTCGAATACATTCTTTAACAAGCACAAATAGAATCTCTCTCAACATTACAACAATACATGACAACGAAATTCAAAACAAGGATATGCCAAAAGAATAAATAATGCAAGTTAGTTAGTACATGTTAGATCATTGATTAATAAAATACTAATTCTATGATATAGTGGAACTCATGAAGTAACCAGGTTATTTTTTTCACCACATATTATAAGGTAATATAGTTCACTATCTTAATAAAAATGTTATACTTCAAACCCATGTTGTTGAATTGCCCCTTCACCTTTAAGGACTCGTTCACTAGGAGTGGGATGATTACTTGCAAGGGCAAACAAGATACACGAGCTAATACAGCCCTGGTCTTCTTGCAAACCAATAAAAAAAAGAAAAATATACATATAAGTTGCTCAAACTATAGTGAATTCATTTTTTAATTATACCAGACAGCGCCCATTTTGGACCAGCATTTCTCTAAGATAGTGACTTCTTTTAAACCTCCAGGCAAGTATCAATCTAGAACTTCTCCATGATCATCTCTCCACTTTGCCAATCACGCTGCAGGTCTTCCAGCAATATTCTTTAGATAAAGAATAACTACGGGTCCTCAGTATGGATTATTTGCCGTTAGATTAATTTTCTGCTAACTAACTTCATCAAAACTGATATGAAGATGAGGAATATGCTACAGTGGAAAACCAAAAGTTCTCTAGGAAAAAATGAGGGACGGAGAAGAAGGGCATAGTCTGAGAAAAACTATGAAAATGTTAATATGCCCAAATTAACTATAACCAAAAGCCAATTTAGCTAGATTGTTTATGGCAAAATTAGAAGTTCCACAGATCTAACCAATCGTAAGGCAAACTCCTCAGACAGGTGCCTACATATCTTATTCCTTGATGACTATACATAAATAAGTCAAAATTTGAAAAGAAATATGGAAACATTTTTTTTTATATATAAGTAAGAAATATGGATAGATTTAAGTGACTCCTGTTAGTTTTTCTAATTATAACTTAAATATGTAGTCCTATACATCAATTACTTGGTAAGAAGCTTTGACAATAACCTGCCGATCACATAGAATGTAAAAGACCAAATAAGCAGGGAACATTTCGATAATAATAATGATAATAGCATGAATAATAAACTTACAGTATTTGCATCACGAAACTCGAAGGATTTATCAAGCAAGCTAAACAAACAACAATTTGTTGCAAAGACCTCAATCATAAATTTTTGGAAACCAGGCACCTGAAAACAATTCACCATTCAAAATCATAAGAGGTTTTTATGAGGACAAACAAAATTACTGACAAAACAATAGTGTCTGGGGGAACCTGGTAATTACCTTTTCTTCACCGTAAGGCCTGGTACACCAGTCATTAATTAATGTAATAAATATCTGAACACACGCCTGGGTACCAGCAAAATAAAAAATTAGATTCAGATTATGACTTTTAATATGTTAGAAGTATAATGTGCTGGGAATCTATCTTAAGAAAATCAAAATGCTTTAAAAGTAAAATCTGCAAGTATCACAGACCTTTCTTACAAGAATATCCCTATGATTACAAGATGTGTACAATAGCAACTGCATGATTGAATCCAAGTAGCCCCTACTTTTGGGGGAAAGAAAAATGGAAGAAAGATTATGTGTAGCTATCACATGAAGAAACGTATATAATGTTCGTTGAAGCTCCTGCAATTCACGGATTTCCTACAAGAGAAGATAAGGAGTCATGGCATGCACATGGAGCAACAGAAATCCCCGAAGTACAGAGAACTGGTACAGGATGTTGAAAATTACTATGTAAAATGCTTTAAGTAGATTTTCACTTTCATATACATTGCAACCACTCTTTAAGACATAGATCTGGAGTAATTTTCAAGGTTAGCAATAAATATCAAGGACAGAAAATCAACTCGGTTCACCACCTAAATTAGGAAGAACTCATTATGCTACCTGATGCAGCTTATAAAACTGGAACTTACAATCCATATAATTGAATCATGTAATAGAAATCCAATTTTAAAGGAAGAAAACAATCATTTTATAAACTTTTCACTAGACAATACAAACATGAATATTAGATTTCCCAACTCTTTATAACTGAATAAAAACATTTCGTAATTTGATCTCTCTATTTTTTTTTTATGGGTAATCAAGAAGTTTTATTCATAAAAGTAGGCAAAGCCCAAATACAAGGAGTGTTCTCTCTATTTTTTTTTTAAGGGAGTAAGCAATCATTGTTTAAGGAAAACATCCATAAAGTAACTGCATTTTTTTTATCAACAAACGTAGAATTTTTTTCTTGCTAAAAAACAATCAGACAATAAGGCTTTTTATGTAAAAGAAATATGTCAAGAGCAGTGGCCACAGAAGCATTCATTTAATGAACAAACATCAGGAAAAGTTTTGCTGAATTGCTCTCCCATACCTCAGTATTGGTTCCAGGTCCTGAAGGAAATGCATCTCTTGGGACAACATTAAATATCATCCCAGCAATAGCAGGAAATACTTCTTCCAATATGTCATGGAACAGTGTGTTGAACTTGCATATAAGTTGATTGAGTAACAAAAGAAAACTGACCATCTCCTTTGGCTGAAAGAAAGCACGATCTAGAATCAAAACCTTCATGGCACTAAAGCAATTAGTAAACTAATGCAGAAACCTATAATCATTCTCAATCATAATTTGCAAACCATAACAAATCAATAAAAACATTCCTTCACAGCTTAACTAGTGCAAAGGAAATGAAAACAGAAGTTCTTTCTTCAAACTGAGAAAAGGAGATGGGAACAAAGATATATGTTTTGATAAGTTGGGAAAGAAGATATATGTTAAAAAACAAATAAAGTGAAGCAAAGCATGATGCCAATCATTTCATTGACTATAAGAAGAAAATTATTCTAGATATATTATTGGATCAAGCAAAGTATGTTTCTATTTGCTTTCTTTTTTCTCTTCTATCGTATACAAAAACAAAAAAAGTTGCAAGCAGTCATTCAGACACAACAGTTGATTGAAGAACTAGAAATACTACTTATAAAAAAGGCACTATAACTACACTCAATAGAGAAAACTACTCCCCTGTCAATACTGTGACAGGATGGAGCAACATGAAGCTCTCTCACTAAGCATATAAGTTAATTAATAACACTATGCATTTTATAAACATATGTTTAATTAAAGGAATCCTCTGCTAAACCCATCGCAAAGCTCTGGCTGCATGGGGCATGTGAAGCTCCCCTGTGGTTAATTTAGTCATCTAACATCCCTGTACCACCCATAGACTCATAAATTATATTGTTATCTTCACTATAAATGTGCCTAAAAATTTATTTCTTAACCCTACTCCAATTGTTAGGTAAAGGCAGAGCAGGTTAGCCCTTGT
>QEOT01006657.1:23720-56931 GCA_003123785.1 Pterocarya stenoptera
TTTTTTTTTTATTGGCACCGGGTGTCTAGGAACAGCGTCCCGACTAATCCCGGGGGTGCACAGACAAGAAGTTAGAAAATTATTGTCATTATACAAAAACAAGGGTTATAAAATGAATACACACAACTTGTTTTAACATACAGGCTTACAGCCAAAATACACAAGCAAGTTGGAACGATCCAGCTCAGAAATCTATGAATTCACAGATAGTGACTCTATTTACTTTTAATACACTCGTATACTTGCACTAGTATTTAGTAAAACGTGAAAGGTTTTATAAAACTATTGCACATAAGACAAAATGAAAAAATCAACCAGCAAGGATGAAAGAAGTACCACAAGCAACAAATCAGAAGATCAAAGGATGGAAAAGAACCTTGCTGAGAGAGTTTATTGCCATGATTATTTGCTGGATAATAGCAATTTTTTCAGGAGCCTCTTCTGGAGACAATAATTTTGCATTCTTGAGCAATTCATCAACATGCATTGCAGGATGATCTTATCAAAAGGATATATATCAAATTTTGGCTGGTTCAAATATTGAGAATAAACAAAGAACTTTTTAGGGCGGGGGAGAAGCTCCTAAGAAATTAAAGATTTCATCCATATGAATTATAACCTGTTGACAAAGAGGAGTGAGCAATGTGGAGAGATAATCGGATTGCTTTTCCAATGGTACATCTTCCATCCCAATCAATAAACCAATTGCCTGTTAAGGGAGAATGTAAAAATAAAAAATAAAAAAATCATCCACAGCCTCTGGAATGAACGTTACTTCACCTGCACACACAACAAACTGCAGAGGAACCACAACGATAAATCAATACCTCAAAAATGTGACTACCATCTTCAGATCCCAAAAGATCTTTTGAAGCATAATCCATACTTGTAAATCGAGCAACTGTATCTTGCAGACTCTGAAAATACATGGAAAAAATCAGGGAGACAGCAGGAGAGAAGGAATGAGAAATAGTCAAATCAATCAAACCTAATGGTGAGAGAAAGAAACAGAGGGTGGAACTATTTGTGACAAATATTGGCATTCGATAATCAATAAAATAAAACAAAAAGGCAGAAGATAAAATATAAATGAAGATCCAATTACCTGCAAAATTGTCTCTATAAAAGGCACAAGCTTCATTTTCAGCAATTTTACAACCTTCATGAACAGATAACTTGCCCGTAGGCTCACATCGATGTTTGGATGGTGTATACCTCTTTCATCAAGATAGGCAGCCAAAACGACAGGAATGTGTTTGGAATTCTCCTGAACAAACTTCATATATCGTGTTACTGCCTCTAGATACATGAGTGCTACTAGCCTATTAGAATGGCAAGGAAACCTTGTTGATATAATTGTTGGCACCAACTCACTCAAAAGTCCACTTCCAGTTCGAATAGACTCATCACTTATTGACTCTCCTAGAGCATAAAAAAGATATAATGCAGCTTCCACCTCTTCAACATTCCTGTCGGGTGGCGAGGCAACAGCACTAACTATTGAGTTTCTGATAAATATCTGGGTGACATCCGGAGCCACACGACTCATGCTACGAAGCAGCACAAGTATATCCTTCCTAAACTCCGCCATCCTATCTTCCTCCTCCTTTCCAATTTTATCTAATACTTCAAGATTATTGCGGTACGTAGGATCATAACAAATATGGGTATGGATCACTTCTAATATCCGACCAACATTATGCAGCTGCTTCTCGCTCAAAGGAGAGAGGCTTTTCATTGTGCCAACATAAGCCGAAAGAAAGTGCACCATGCTAAATGGTGTATCAACCTCACAGTTCTGCATTACATAGAAAACTGAGGGCAGGACTTCATTCAAAAGATCCATTGAAATACCTTTCTCTTCCTCAGAATTTAACCGTTTGAAGCATTCTAGAACTTCTGCTGCATACCCACTAAGCAATCCAGCTATGCTTGAAATGAAGTCAGAATCACCATCGTCAGCAATCAGCCCAAAAATGCGACTTATTTCAAGACTCTGCAACAGCGAAAGTTTTGATTGTGGTTCCATCCGCTTAGAAACCACTGCCAACAAGCACGCAGCCGCAGCACCACGGAGATGTTCCGACACCAAAATTAAGTCAAACAATAGTGGGATAAATGCATCATTCACAATCAAACCAATATCGATCCAAGAAATATACCTCCTCATAGACTCTAATACACTAGTACAGAGTTCCTGATCAGAATTCCTATACAATGACACAATGTCATACCACACTCTCACTATCTGTGGCACACACTGCTGCCTCATTGCATCCTTAATCCGCCCTGCAGCCACCATCTCTTCAGAACTTCGTGTATAGTCCAAACTAATCAATTCATCATCCAAAGCATTCAAAATCCGACAAAACATATCGATTACCACAGCCCCTTTCCTCAGATGAGATAAAAAATCAAAAAACACGGAGGACCAAATCAACGGGTACTCAAAATAAATCAAAGTAACCAAAACCTGAGCAAACTTGTTCTTTATATATGCAGGACTCTCTAATAGCCTGGCAACATTCTTATCATCGATAGGCTCCGAACACGCTATAGAAAATACTGATTTCCTGATGAAAAACTTCTCATCTAGACTCACTGATGCATAGCGGATCCTAATAACGTCTTGAAGAGTCTGTAAACACCAAAATTGGACCTCAAGTAGGCTCGAAAAGCATAATTTTTTAATACAAATACTACAAATCGAAGGTTTTTCCTTTATGTCGTCACAATAATCCTTGGCCTTCTTTTTTAATGCATCATCAAGACTACCCGATACATCGAACAATATAAGTATAGCCTTCTCTAAATCATCCATGCTCGTTTTAAAAAAAAAATCCAAAAAAGAAGACTTTCCTCTACTTCCCAGCACTTTATCGGAGGAACAAAATTTTCCCAGAAACACCAACAACTTTCTGCTTCTGGGCTTTCTAGAAGATGTTTCTGGGGTTTAAAGATTTGGATGAACAGCGAACAACCCCAAATGGATTTGAGAGAATGAGAGATTCAGAGGTATGCGAGAGCTTACCTCAAATTGTGATCGGGTCAATTGGAAGATCATTATAACTAAGTCTATATTGTGAATTGTGTAGTTAAAGCTAGGGTTTTTCCTTGTTTTCTTGTGCGTCGTTAATTTCTTCTGTGTCTGAGTGCATAGCCTAGGGTTCGGGATGGTCGACTTGGGATCCATATTTATAGTTTAGTTTTTCCCGAGATTTTTCTATTAAGAATACAGTAATGAAAAGACAACATAAGTCATGCAAGAAAATTAAGACAACATCACCACAATTTAATCCCACACTCTATATGCTTATAGTGTTTTTTCTTTCTTTCTTTTTTTATAATAAATAGGATATAGGTAATGAAAAGTAATTAATTTTTTTACTTAAAATACATTAGTTTGTTGGAAGACAAATTTGAAAAGCTATGTGAATCCTGGACTGAGCAGTGTCATTGACTTTTTAAATGTATTTTCAAAATTTGAAGAAATATAGATAAAATAATTTATATTAACTTTTTAAAAAAGTAAAATTTTGAATTATTAATTACAGTAATTTTAAGTATATTTTTAAATTTAAAGACGTATTATTTATCTTTAAAAGTAATATTTTATTATAAAATTTATCTCAACTATTTTGTATTCAGTTTTAAAATATGTGAATGAATAAATATTTTTTTTAATTAATATATAGTTAGTGTAATTATAAAATATGAAAAAAAATTAAAAATATGATTATTATTTTGACTAATTCAACATAGAATTATAAGTTAGAAAGGTTTTGGATTTATAAATTTTTTTCTTTTTTTTATCAAATTTTAAAGATAAATTTGATTAAATCAATAATAATATTCTGAAAAACTGGGATGCCGTGTAGGATGGACTCCGTTTGGCGAAAGCAAAAGTAAATAGAAGAGATGCTCATAGGATAGGATTTAATTGTCTTTAATAAGAAAACAAGTATTTACAAACACAATTTCTACAAAATTTATCAATTTTGATTTGCTATAAAAAATTTTAAAAAAAATCTTATTAACGGTGTGGATAAAGGTCGGGGCACGTTACCACATCGTCTACAAAACCATCCACGTTAACTCATATCCTCCAATAAAATTGCTTAAGGACATGCTTGAAAAATATGAGAATTTCCAAAGTTTTTTTAAATTTTTTATAAGTTCATTTTCAAACATCACTAAAATATAAATCATTTTTCAATTTCAGATTTTCAATTTTATCATCTAATCATTACTCAAATACAAAAATCAATACAATTTTTATAAATTTCAAAACAAAAATAATATTAACAAATTACATTCAAACATTTTTTCTACTTTATCTATTCACACAAATTGCAATACAATATATATTTTAAAATATATTTTTATTCAACTTTTTTTTCTCTCATTTTTTAAAATTTAATAAAATATATTTACTCAAGTTATTTAATTACTATTCACAAAATTTTAAACATCCAAAAATGCCCAAAATTTCCATAGCAACCTTTTGATTTGCAAAATGGCAATGCATGTTAATTGACACTAGACAGTTTTGTTTGGTACNCATAGCAACCTTTTGATTTGCAAAATGGCAATGCATGTTAATTTGACACTAGACTTGCTTTTTCCTGCAAGAACTATGTACAAAAGCTAGCTGTTTGCCTATTACTTGGGATCTGGTATGAAGTATGAACGCAAACAAAAAGAAAGAGATATATACCTTACTTCCTATGCCTTCCAATCTCAATTTCCCTTCTTTAATTACCATCTTTCTCGCCTTTCCACAGATTATGTTCATAGTTTAATTCCTTTTACATTTTTTCTTTTTCACTTTTTGGACGGCTGTCCATCACTTTTTTGCCATCCGACAAGAAGCTTTCCAACTGGATTCCTTCACCATTTCCATCTTCTTCCCTTTATATATCCCAGAATCCCAAGTCAAGTTTACTTATCAAAGTTGTTCTTTCTCCAAGACCAGGAAGAACCAGCTTGTTTTTGTTTTCAGTAATATTGGCTAGCTAGCTAGCTATGGCTACGCATATTTACACAAGCCAATATTACTCATCCCAAAGGTCGGTAGCCATGGCGCTGGCTCTGGTTTCAGCAATAGTGCTATCCCCGCTGTACTTGAGGCCGAAAAACGATACGCGCCATTACGAAACAAAGTGGAGCTCTGGCTTTGTTCTACCAATGGTTCTTGCAGGGCTTATTATTGCAATCAGAACAACTTCATCGGCGCCTGCTCAGGGAGGAGCTAGAGCTTCAATAATCCCTTCTCCGGACCCTTCTTGGGTGCTTAGAATTGGAAGCTCATCTTGGGGCCTTGCCGGGATTTTGGTGATGCTGATGCTTGTGCTTTCATGGCAAGCATCCGTCCAGGAATTTCTCTGGAGATAGAGAAAGATCAATTCCTACAGCTTCTTTCCCAACTCCAAATTCTACTGCATTTCGTTCTGTTTGTGGTAGTTTTATATGAAATTTGTGTAAGCTTGCTGGTAATTGAATCTCTTTCTTAATCCTTGTATTCTGTGTTGATCAAGCCGTTTCCTAGAGAGAGAACGGCTACCTTCGCCAGAGAGCTTTCCTTTCCATTTCTACATTGTATCTACATTTTTAAAGTAGTGATTTTTCTCTTCCTCCCTCCACCGGTTTGGTTTTGGTCAGATCCGCTGCTCTCTAGCCGTCATCCGCCTACATAAGCCCCACCACCCCATCCTACAACTGCCGATCTACTGAGACGACGCGAAGTTGCGCTAAAAAAGTTGACGCATTGCCCTTATGCGCAGCCTGTTTTTGTGCGTACAGCAGTTTAGTCTCGCCGAGATCTTCTAAATCTGGGCCACCCAGTCTCCATCCCACCAGCACGTGACTTCCACACGCCATCACAGGAGCGCGAATATGCATATGATCAGCAGATCAATCCACTCGATGCTGGTTTTCTCACTATGTTATCGTTTTTCCTAATTCGTGATCTCGAAGAAGGGTCTGAGGATCTTTCCAAAAATCACCTCAAAACAACAAGCAACAGTGCACCCACCACTCGCACCGCTTTCAGCAGAGGTTCTACCTTTTACAGCAGTAGTTCTATTGTTCGCAATTTATTGCGAACATCTTATTTCCGTCTTTTAAGACGGCGTCCTCTTTGTAGGACTTAGGTGACGACCAATTGGTTGTAAAAATCTAATTTTTTTCTTCTTTTTTTTTTCCACCACTTTGTACTGTTGTTATTGTATTGGGGTGTTTGTTGGGGAACCCCACCCGCTCCTATTGTATCATCTTTCTTAATGAAATATATTTGCTTGCTTAGAAAAAAAAAATTGAATCTCTTTCTTTTTCGGATTAATTACATTTTGTTTCCTCGAACTTTCACTTAATTCACAATGTGCCTCCTAAACTACTAATTGCATCAAAGTGAACCTTCAAACTTTCAAAACTTTTCAATCCTCATTTCCGTCTATTAGCAGCATTAAATCTAATAAAAATTCACTGTAAAGATGTAATTTTTATTTAATTTATTATTATTGACCATATAAAATATAAAATAATATATCATTTCAATTAATAATAAATCATTAATCATTAACCATATATAAAATTAGTTTATACCTAAGTTGCAAGTAAGTATGAATAATATATGTACACAATGAAATTATTTAATATTTATTAACCTTAATGATTTATGATTTACTATTAATTGATAGCATATATTATTTTATATTTTATATGGTCAATGATAATAAATTAGATATAAATTATATCTTTATAGTGAATGTTATACACATGAGCAGTACGCATAGTCAATTTCTGTTAAATTTAACGTTGCTGGTAGACAAAAGGAGGGATTGAAAAATATTGAAAGTTTAAGGATCCACTTTAATGTAATTAATAATTTTAAAAGCATATTATAAATTAAATAAAAATTCAAAAGGGTAAAATATAATTAACCCTTTCTTTTTTCTGCTTTTTGAAACAAATTTCCGAAATACAAATGGGAATGCATGCCAAACGAAGCCACAAGGGACGATGATTAGTTCGCAGTAAAACATTTTACGGGAACGATTTTATTAAGAGGAATATTAGATATATGTAGGAAGTACCTTTTATGTTTTGCCAAGCGAGTTGTACACACGTACAGGCTCCCTTATTTAAGCCTTGTTTTATGGCAAGTTTATATAAATATGATATTTACAGTTATAAAATATGTAATCATTACATATTTTCTTATTTTTGAAAGTAGGTAATAAAATACTTACAAGAAAAGATTAATTTTTTAATAGTTGATACTATTTTCTTTTTAAAAATGTTCATGATATTTATATAATTTATGATTATATTTAACATTACTCAATTAAAAATTTAGAATATACAAAAATGCACTCTTACATTTTTTTTTAAATATTTTATTTTCAAATCCTAAGAGTCCCATGGATTCGTCCTTGGAAATATATGAAATGAGAATGTGTTGAATGATGCCATCGGAGATGAGGTTTGATACGCATCCGCAACTGTAACGCATAAGCCGTTGCACACCTTACGTGGTTTTATTTTATTTTATTTTCAAGCGTTTTGGCAATGTGGGTTTTGCTTTTCCCCATTCAAATTTTGCTTGCATCCCGCGAACGCCGAAACTCACCCTCCTCCCTCGCCGAACACGAGTCATCTTCCTCTTCCCAGTGCCACCCTGCGATGGCTTCCCTCTGTTCAGCACCACCTCGCAACACTCCTCTTCTACCCAACGCCGCTAGTCCCCATGAGCTGATTGAACGGAGCAAACCTAAGTGAAATCCCGTAAAGACCCCTCGCCAAGCAACCCGCGTCGCCCTCCCTATGCCCAGCTCCACCCCTTGACGCCATCCAATTCCGATCCTCCTATCTCACCACATGCACGCTCCGTTGCAGTTTAGTTGGGTTTGGCTTTGCTTTGTTTTGCAAATGAAAATGGAAAAGGAAGAACAAGTTGGCGCTAGAGCGCAAGATGATCTTCTTGCTGTTGAGCTCCCAGCCCCTCCTTCTTGGAAGAAATTGGTCTCTCCTCTCTCTCTCTCTCTCTCTTACTGGAATAAATTCTTCGACTTTGTTGTTGTAGTTTTCAGCTTTCTTTTCCAGCACCTCCTTGGATGAAATTAGTCTTTTTATCTCCAGAATAAATTATTGTACTTTGTTTTCGTAGATTTCAGCTTTCTCGAAATTTCTGTTCTATTATGCTCGTAGGTAAAATTTGGTATATGGTTTTTGCTTGTTTTGTGTCAGT
The DNA here is from genome assembly GCA_003123785.1 of Pterocarya stenoptera. Taxonomy (NCBI): domain Eukaryota; kingdom Viridiplantae; phylum Streptophyta; class Magnoliopsida; order Fagales; family Juglandaceae; genus Pterocarya; species Pterocarya stenoptera. The sequence goes on from QEOT01006657.1 coordinate 31,969, forward strand.
GTTCTGTATTTTGTGGTGAGATATGCTTGATAATATAGCTTTCTTTTCTTTTTGTCTCCTTCATCTAGCGATTGTGCTTGAATTTTGTGTCGGGGGAGTGATTTTGTGTTTAGGGTTTTCTTCTCCTTTTCTTTTCGTAGCAATGCATAAATGTTTGCTCCTTTTACTAGCTTTCTAATAATTTATTCGGTTACTAATTTTACAATAAACTATTTTGCACCCTAAAAATTTTGTTTGAGATGAGAAAAAGATAGTTGAAAATTCATGCGAAAGTTTTGTTCCCTTGACAAAGAGGTTTCTTGGTTTTTAGAATTTCTGCCTTTGTCCTCTAGAAATTGCATTAGCTATGATGTGCCTGGCTTTGTTTTCCGAGAGTCGCACCCTTTTGGCCGAGTGATGTCTTTCTTAGCCTAATCCTTGTACTTTTTTGGCTTAAAGCCTTTGTGAACTCTACTTCTTTTGTTTTTTTATGACACTTGTGTTTCTATGTAGTAATTAAGCCTTGATGATTTTTTTTTTATTTTTTACCACCTTTGGGAGGAAAAGTGAAACTTGAATTTGGTTAGTAGTTGTTGTTTCGAACGATTAGCTGTGAGCCTGTGGTATACTTCTTATAATGCAGTAATTGGTGTACAAACATCAAATTTGTTCTCTTTAAATAACTTAAAATATGAAGAACAAGAGTTTCATGCACCCTTCTACCAACGTCACTGTATCGAGTGCCACATGCATATCGAAATACATACATCCAACCCTGCTAATTTATCATTGACTAGTCATTCCCTTCAGAAGGTTTGGATTTCTTTTCTTTTCTTTTTTTGATTGTAATTGCTCTGGTATTTGCTTCATTAACTTTTTACCTTTTTTAGTTAAAATATTTAGTTGAGGTTTGGCAAAATGAGTAGTTGGTTTATAATTCATTTGAATGGAAATTCAAAAGAATTAGCTTTTCCATTTCTTGTACACTGTCACCGATAACTTTGACTTTATCTACATGTATTGTTGTCTGATCCAACCAATTCATGAAGGGACTGGTTGGTATGTTAGAACCATTCTGATTTATTTGATTAAGATGTTTCGATTTAAGTAGTTAGTTCTGATGGGCTTTCTTTCAAGATGCTTTTGAATTTAATTATGCTGTATTTATGATGGGGAGCATTGAGGAATGATTTCAGTTGATTTGGTGCTTAGTTCAGAATTCTTATTGCGTGGCACTTTGACTTACATCCCTGTTTCATTGTTCCTTTAGTTTTTCCCCAAGAAATGAGGTCCTCCAAGGAAGAATGATGTGTTGCACAATGGAGGAAAAGCTAGATTTGTGCTAAAAGTATGCACACGGGAGGAAACAAGAAAATGAGACTACTTAGATTAGAATCTTGGATTTTGCAATATTGGATTTTGGAATGAATATTATGAGACTACTTAGGTTGTAATAAGCTGCTCTGTAATGTTCTATCCAATTGGAATGAATATTATGACTCAATATTTTATTAGATGACTTAATCCAAGGATGATTATTTGATGGCAGTGTAAAGAGTCTTCCCCAACCCACATACTTCTTGGTTTTTTTAACACCAAATCGCAGTTCTTTTGAAGTTCAAGGCCATGTCTATTTTTTCTGTACGATGAGTGCTAATATGACAAGAGTATGTTAAATTTTCTCAGATATAAGCGTGAGGAAATCAAAATCCAGGCATGGGAAAGTTAGCAAAAGGCAAAACTAGAAGCCGAGATGCGGAGAATAGAGCTCGCATGCATGAAATTAAAACTTCATCATGTATTACCCATCTGAGTGATTAATCATAAGCGACAATTTGGCAATCTTGTTTCACTATTGAAAGGGCAATATTTTTCTCATCCTAGATCTATCATCATTCATTGCACTTGTTGCTGTGATACATTTTTAACAACTTTCATGCATTGATGACTTAAAATAAGCCGTAAAACATGCCACATGGCAATTGTGTTTGAGAATGACAAATTTTTTAACATGAACAATATTTCCCATACATGAAATGTATAGATCGGTTGCTTTATTGAAAATAATTAAAATGACTCCACCAGCTTTTCATGATCAATGCATTTCTCATCACAATTAAATTTAGCTTGCATCACCAATGGCATCAATATTCATTATAATTGAACACTGAGTTCCACTTGAACAAAGAGCAAGTATACATCACTCTCCCTTTCCCTCTCTCTAACAGACAGTACCACAACATGCATAAAGCAATCACGATGTAAGCACATCACAATAGAAAGATTTACATATGATGATACTCTCAATCCATCTCCACATTCATTCATTTTTTGAGATGAGGGAAGCAAGTAGAAACATCAGATTTGGGGTGCTTTCCTTCCGCATGCTCCCTGCACTTCACCTTCGTAGTGGTGCACATAAATTTCTGCATGCACACCTTACACTGCATTAAATATTCACCAAAAACAAAATTAACTAACCAACAAATTGAAAGGAAGTACAATAGGTAGGACAATTTTTTTTTTTAGTAAATACAATTTTATTGATTATAAGAATAGGCAAGAGCCCAATTAATAGGCATGATGATTTTATCTGAGACAAGATATAGATAGTTGCACCAATATTTCATCCTATTGATCCATGATTTGATTTAGATGCAGAAACACAAATTATACATGATTTGAAACCATGGACCTCGCGAAAGGGATGTAGCTCAAGCCATACCTGCCATTCACAGACCAAGAAACTGGAAATTAAATCAATAAATCTGCACAAGTGATGGATGGACAGAGAAGTTACAAAATGCTTATTAACTGTTCAAATAGGAACCATAACAGAAAAGGAAAATTAGCTACTTGCCAGTTCACATCCCCAAAAGTTGTTGTCATAGAAACATCTTTACAAACTTAGTGGAAAACATTTGTTGTTCAATTATCCATTTTTGTGCTTGATTTTCTTCTTTCTATCCTCTTTATTTTCACCATCATATGAAAGCAATTTTGTATTACCTGGTTCTGATTTTTGTAACATGAAGTAGCTTTTTTTTTCTTTTTTTTTTTAATAAAAACAGAGGAATCATCACTAGAACCCTTATTTCAATACCTTACTATAGCGAAGGAAATCTTTATTACAAAAGGTCATTGAAAAAAAGATCAGATGCCGCCAAGAATAACAAAAAAACTGCTAGAAGTTCCTAACATAAGGGATACCACTCCTATATGTATGAATAAGTCTTCTCAACATGCTTGGAATTTCCATAGAATCCCATCTACTTGTAATTCCCTGAGATCCCAACCTAGCAAGGAATTCAGAACCAAGTTGCCTGTCGAAAAGCATGCCTAATGGTGAATGCAAGCTCCTACAAACTGACTTTTAACTCCTCCCATAAATCTTCCAGATACCACACAACACAAGAGGAAGAAATAATCCAATTCACAACCATCATTTTGAATCCAACCACTAATGGACAAGCATATTCCACAAAAATAGGCAAAAAAACATACACATACTTCCTGTTTAAAGTGGCAATGGGCAACCATTTGGTAGGCGAGCATTGGGTTGTCGGAGCTCATCAAAGAAAAGGTTGTGCACATGCCTCTAGCTGTGATAACAAAGAAGCTCCAAGTCAAAAAAGAGATCGATCACATACACCCCTACACAAACACACATCTAAAGCTAAGTCCGTACACTTGAACATAACACACATTTCCATAATACAAGAAAATAACAGAAGTCAGACACCGAATAATCTATTGGAATTTACCACGACTAACTTCTCATCACATTGGCTACAACAAAATTAAATTTAGTCATATCCACATAAAAGTAATGGCAGAAATGAACTCACTATTGTGCAGCGAAGACTGGGTGAGTATTGTAACAGTCATGAAGCCAGATCAATTGCTTCTGGAGGCATCCTTTTATGGAAAACCTAAATCCAGAAGTTTAAAAGTTAGCTGTAATTTACTCCAATGTGTCGATGGCAACCAAAGGGGGTGTTGGGCAGAGGGGGTGTGTTTGGGCGAGATCCCCATGGGGGTGGATGATGGGTGACGCAGGGGAAAGAGGGGGTGGGGGGCGACGCGAGGTAGGGGTGGGGGAAGAGGATGCCGAAGCAGGAGAAAGAGGGGGTAGGGGGCGACGCGGGGGGTGCGTGGAAAGAGGGGGTGGGGCGATGCTGGGGATGGGGGGAGAAGAACGAAAGAGACGTGAAGGGAGAAGAGGAAGAAAGAAACGGGGAGGGGAGGGGAGGGGAGCGGAGAGAATGAACATTCAAAACGCAGCCTACCGTCTGAGAGAGGGAAACGACACGTAAGGTGTGCAATTCGGATGCAACAAACAGTGGCTGATCCGAAGAGTTTTCCTTTGCTCAAATTATTCTCATTAATTACTATTCACCACCACATACATTATATTCTGTGAAAAATGCTCTCATATTCTATAAAAAAAAATATGCTTACACCTTATGAAAAAGTTATAAATGTGGTGTTTGAGAGTAAATAGTGACTGATGTATAGTAAATCTTTCATTGTCCTAATACAATTCAAGCACTCGGAGTTATTTCAAAATTACCTATAATTATTATATGGAAAATTTTATTCATCATCTCTACACACCACACACATTTTTTTTCTCTTACTAAATATGTGATATATGAATGATGAGTAAACGAAATCAATTAGTTTAAGAAAAATAAAATAAATTAAATAAAATAAAAAATATAGTGTATAGTGTGTGGAGATGATGAATAACAAAACTCTTATTATACTCGTGATTAAAAAAAAAGAAAATTCTATTCATCATCCTAACTTTCATCATTCTATGATATAACATTAAATTATAGGTTCACAAGTAAAATATAATAAATAATCTTTAATCATCTAATAATACATTATAAGATAATAAAAAGATGATAGAAATTGAAATAATGAGTACCATTATTCAAAAAAATAATTACTTTTTCGTTTTAAAAATAATTTTTTCATTGGGCTTTGGATAGAAACGAGAGGAAGCGAAGCATGGCCCAAGACTCGTCCTTCACGGGTCTCTCCCACCCTCCCTTCATTTTTTCGTTTGTTTTTCCCCTCTCTCTCTCTCTCTCTCTCTCTCTCTCTAACGTTCTTGTCCTTCATCGATCTCTCCCTCCACTCTTTCGACCTAAACCCAACACCACACCTCCACCGCCTCTGACCGACACCGGACCAACTCCCTTCAGCAAAGCATTCCCTTCATACTCGGTGAATTTTGCAAACTCTCTCCATCTCAAGGTTGGATATAGTTGAATCAAAGGTATTCCTCCAATTTTTTTTTTCTTTCTTGTTTAAAGTCTAGTAATTTGTGGAAACCCCATAAGCTCATAAAGTGTGAAATTCCCATTGAAAAGGCTGGAAGGTCCTGATTTATAGGGCAATTTGTTGGGTGCGAAATCCCCAACCCCAATTAGGGGATTGAGGATCTTGGTTCTTTTGAAATTTTATGCCCCCAGATTCACTTTGAAACATCATTTTGAGCATTTCTTTTTATTTACCTCCTTTGCTAGTGTTAGAGAGAGTGCTACTTTTGAAACCCGTAGTCAAAGTTAACAAGTAGAGAAAAAAGGTAAATTTGCATGTTTTCGTAGTTCTTATCGCAATTTTTTCAATCCGTGTTGACCTTACTTATTTTGTTACTTTGATCTTTTATCTTCTACGCCCAAGAATGAAGCATCTTCACTTAAACCTAAAGGTGTCCGCTCCAGTGACTATGAATTGACATATGGAAGCATGTAAACAGAACAGATTTGGTTATGTTTGCAATAGCCTGCTACATGTGCATAATGTCGCTAGTCTACCCGGGGGTTTTGGTTCCATGGGTGAGTCCTAAGGGCTATGCCGTGGGTGGTTCCCCATCATAAAAAAAAAAAAAACATGTGCATAATGTCTTAGCCGAAATATGTTCCTGCCTAATAACTCTTGTTCTACTCTGGAAGTTTATTCCCCCCTGTTTCTTAAGTTTTATTATGAGGTCTTTCAATGTCAGTATTACGTACTGTACAATCACAACTCCCGTCTATTTCATAACTTAGATTGAGTTGTAATTAATTATGGATACTTCAAAAGTTGGTTGAAGAATTTGTTTTGCTAGTGAAGTGATATCTATTCTTTAAAGCTTCTTGGAGGACCCTAATCTTTTTCCCGATATAGGTGAAAAAAGTAAAGGAAATGGCTGAGGGAGATGAGGATTTGCCAAGGGATGCAAAGATTGTGAAGTCACTGCTGAAATCAATGGGTGTCGAGGACTATGAACCCCGTGTTATACACCAATTTTTAGAACTGTGGTATCGATATGTTGTCGATGTATTAACTGATGCACAGGTGTACTCAGAGCATGCTGGTAAGGCTGCCATAGACACTGGTGATGTGAAGCTTGCTATCCAGTCAAAAGTCAATTTTAGCTTCTCTCAACCACCACCAAGAGAGGTAACTTTGGCTTACAATCTGCCATTGTGTTCTAAACCATTTATGTTGTTGGTCTTAAACTAAGTTTTGGACTCCATTAGATTTGCAATTCACTTTGCTTTAAGGTATTAAGATTATTCTCCGATGGTGCACTGTGGAATGGTGCTGTGAGGGTTCTCGAGGTCAAATGCCGACAGTATCTTATGATTAAGTTGTCAATAACTTTAGCTCTTGGGGGCACAATTTTTTTGTTTTGTTTGATAAGTTGCAAGTCAAGAGTTGTTAGCTGTACGTAAGCACAATTTCGAAACAGATAACAGATTAGTGAAGACTAAGGTTAGAAGTCCTTAAGCATACATGGTCGGTTAGGTCAATTGCTTCTGCCCACAATTGATGTGTTTTGCTTAAAAATGTTATAACAATCAGATGTAATTGAGCACCCCCACTTCAAAAAAAGAAAAAAAAAAAATGATCATTTTTACTTTATGCTGAAAGATACCTGATATTTATATTCAATTAATAATCCATCAGGTCTTACTAGAGCTGGCTCGAAACCGGAACAAAATACCATTGCCAGGGACAATAGCTGGGGCTGGTATTCCTCTCCCACCTGAGCAGGATACGCTGATCAGCCCCAACTACCAACTTGCAATCCCTAAGAAGCAACCTTCCCCAACAGTTGAAGAAACCGAGGAGGATGAAGAGCTTGTTGATCCCAATCCCTCGCAAGAACAGAGGACTGATATGCCACAGCATACTCAAAGGGTCTCTTTTCCCCTCATGAACCGTCCAAAATGAAAACTTTATGAACTATGTAGGAGCAATTAGATCCATTGTCTGAAGATATTGGAACCAAAAAAAAAAACTATGCATCTTCTTTAATGCTGATCTGTTCGGGAGTGACTTCTCGATAGTGAAAGAGGCTGGTAAAGTGCAATGTTACAAAAGGTGGGAAACATTCAAATTGAGCATACTGATAACTGTATTCAAGCGCTGCGGAAAGAACCCATTTGTAAATGGATGCCTAAGACTTGTTTGCCAAGGGGCTCTGAATGAAATTACTTGCTTCCTTGTATAAATTATGTCAAGAGTTATATAAAAATGCGTATCCATGAATCGGAGGTAGTGAGTATGGAAAAGAAGAACGTGAGTTTTATTGAGTTTACTCTATTTTGTGAGGACTTAATAAAGCTGATGACTTCCCTCATGGCAGATGATCCTTTATCGAAAATAATGAGGGTAAAATGAAATTGCAACAAGTTTCAAGTAGATGGTGGCCGACTCCAACAATGCTATGGGGCAGGTGTAGTGAGCTTGGAATTGTTGAAATAAGGAGTCATTTTCATACGACCATTCTAATTATTCATATTCATATTCATATGAGATGATCACACTCCAATAATAAAGTAATTACGAAAGTCTTTTAATTCCATGTTCCCGACGTGTCCAGAGTTCAGACTACGTAACGTTTGGCATGTAGAAGGTTCAATTTCTCGGTGCTTGTCCGTACTTGGATCCGGGATAGCAAATCCTTAACTTTTAGCAGATTTGGATTAAGAGATGTGTTGAGATCATTTATTTACAAATTTCAACTCGCGTGCGTGACATCCTATTTCAGTCTATTCCCCTCTGTTCAAGACAACTAATTCTAATAATCAACCACCACAAAAAAGAAGATTTTTCTTGGATCTTTCTTCCTTTTTCCCAACAACAAACAGAAGTAGAATGGGCTAGACTCTCTCTCATTTTTTATGGCCTTGGGTGTATAATATATGCGTGAGCTACATTCCAACACATGCCTCTAGCTGGCTTGCACATTTTGGGATCTGTCCTACACGCGAAACCAACTCGTTATACTCACTCACGGTCGAGCGAGCGCGAGCATAACATTCGTGCATGTTGGTATGTTGCCTCTACTGCCTATCTGCACTCTCGGCCAAACAGAAGATTCCCCCCTCTCCACAATTTCATGCATGTTGGACGTTTCAATGATTCTTTACGATCGGTGACGTCTCTTTCGGCTTGAGCCCGGCTTATTGATTCTTCAACCCTCCGATTTGGAAAAAGTGGTGTAGAATGAATCTATGGATTCAGTGAATTGCCTACCAAAAACATAGTATCTTTGACTCGATTATTGACTTTTTGTGCCTTTTTTACCTTCGATAGGCCCATGCCCACCGTCCGATTCATAGAAAAAAGGCCCCGACATTCAGGAGCTAATTGGGCGGAGCTATGACCAAGTTGGCACCAAGACAACACGTGCGAAGAGGGGGACATCCCGAATGTGACGGTGTCCAAACCGACGCCCACCTAACAGCCGCCAACGCCGACCACGTGTCTGCCGCTGTTTCTGACCACGTGGCGGAGGTAGCTGCTGGTGACTCGCCACGCTAGAACCAGAAGCAAAGAATCTAACAGAAAAATTCGTCACTCTTTTGTTTTTTTCCTTTTTTCTGGAGGAGCTAAGGTGGTCCTTATCATGGACTTCCCATGTCTAATGTCTTGTTCTAGAGCTTCTCGGGGGGAAGCTGTGGAATTACCACTCACTCCGCAATCGAATTGTCCACTATGCCCTTTCATCACTCCCAACTTTTTTATGGTACCATTTTGAAGTTTAAACAATTCTCATCTTCTAATCATTCTCTCTCTCTCTCTCTCTATCTTTTCCTCCTCGACTTTCCAGAGAAACAAACAATAATTTTCTGTCTCTGTCTTACCCAATTACATGTCAACTGTTGGGTAGATTATTTCAGATAAAAAAGAAGGGATTTTGTAAGATTCAATGGATTAATGATCCCCACATGGAATCTTGTAATGGGGCAATATAAGTAGAGGCAAGTGGGGACAGATGTTTCTTAATAGAGTTTTGCTACGGATCAACCACTGTTCATGGTTGATCCTTAGCACATATTATGTGTCTTCTTCTTCTTTTTTTTTTTTAAAAAAAAAAATCCCGTTTTCCTCTCCCCCACCAGATTCCCTCTCCCCCCCCACTCAATTTCCTCTCTCAACCACTATTTTAAATACCATACAGTACCGGCCGGTATTTACCGTATCAGCCATTGGTCCGATATAAATATTGTATATATTTTGTACTGGCCCAAATACCGGTTGTACCGGCTGATATTTCGACATTAAATTTTTTTTTTTCAAACTACATGCTCATTTTTTGACCTCCAATTCAGACTAAACTATTTATAATTTATATATATTTATATATAATTTATTCATATATAGACTATTATTTTAAAATATAATTTATATATAGTTATATATATAATTTATTCATATATCAACTATCTCGAAATGGTACTAGTATTGAAATATTTCGTTCTAATGCCTTGACTGGTATGATATTCAAAATATTGCTCTCAGCTCACTGCCTCACTTAGCCCCGCCGTGCGCCACCTACAGTGCCACCAGCCACCACCATTGGCTCCCCCTCACGCCGGCCACCTCCAGCCACCTTCAAACCTCCACGAAAGCCCCCAGGCGTAGCACCCTCTCTCAACCCGAAATGGGTTCTCCTATATGGTTTGCCACTGCTACCGTCACTGTCGTTAGCCTCCAACCCCACTGTCGAGCACCACCAAGCCCTTAACCTCCCCCCTAGTCACCATTGAGCTTCTATAGCACGACAGCTCTCTCATTCTCTTTTCCGAAATGGGTTTCATCTATACACGAGTTCTGTCCCTTACCGAGTCGTACACTGCCACCCACGACTTCCAACAGCCACCTCGAGCCTCCCTCAACCACCACCAGCTCCACCGCACCTCCCTCAGCCCTCCATGTTCAGCCATGCTTCTCATTTACCCTAGATGGGTGATGGGGGGTACAGGTGGGGAAGAGGATGGTGATGAGGGTTGCGAGTGGGGGAAAGGATTTTGACGCTGGTGGTGGGGGTGGGGGGAGAGGATGGGTGAGGGGCGGAGGCAGGGGGCTTGGGCGACACAGGGGATAGAGAGAGGAAGAAAAAAGAATATAAAATGTGTGAAATGAGAGGAAATAGTGCGGAACGTGAATTTTGTTGTGGGGTGTGGTCATTTTACTAGGGTGTGATCCAGATGATCTTAAATAGTGATTGCTCTCAATATTTTTTCTTCTTAATAATAGGCAAGTGAGTTCCAACGTTATTATGATCAGTCCAATAAAATGGATTAAATGATATAAAGTTTCAAGGCGATAAGTACAAAGTAAAGTAAGACAGAAGAAGCTTTATCTTTATCATTCACAGCTGACAATGAAATAAAAATAATAATTAATGTAAAATACAGCTTATACTGGCCAAAAGGTGAATCTTACTTAGATTTTTAAATTGGATGTTTCATTAAAATTGATTTTTTTTTTTTTTTTTGTTACCTTGACATGGATAACTTAAATATAGAGATGTCAGCACATTCATTCAAATCCACACATGACATCATCCTATTGACAAACCTATTAAATCGTTTAAGGTAAAGATACCAAATTATTTAAAGTTTTCTTACCAATTTTTTATTGTTAACAGTTTTGTATAATGTAAATGAATCACCTCCAACTCTCTTTGTGAAATTACTCATATAATTTTTATTTTGCTTATTTTTTTTAATAATAAAGAAATACTTTAATCATAAAATAATTATATAAAAGTAAATTTACAAACTAACATCGCTTGATTTTGTGTATCAAATTGTAAATTTATTTTTATTATAAAACAAATCTAAAAAATGTAATAAAACCATACTAGTTTATAAGTTTATTTTTATATAATTTATTTTTATCTGTAGTAGTCTCTTTCTAATTTTTTTTACAACTCTTGAAGATGGACATATTACGTAAATCACAATGCATTAATATTGTTTAAAATATTTACATATAATATTTTATATTATAAGATCTATATATTACATGTCTAAATTATAAATATATATAGGAAAATGAAGAGAGAGAGAGAGAGAATTACAAGACTTCCTCGTCCTTCCTTTATTAGACAAACCCACCTTTATTAGGTTGAAAAGATCTAAATTTAGATTATTTTTATTCACGAGAAAAAGTCCTTTATAAGTTTATCCATCCCAAGGCCAATTGCGTAATTTCATATTTCGTTTCCATGGCTTGCTACAAATTAAAACAACAGAAAAAAGGAATGAAATTGAAAAGCTTGGATTCTCACGAAAGAACGTGAATCTTCCTCTGCCCCTCGATCTCTTTCTGTCTCTTTCTGTTCGACTTTTTTTCCTTGAAAATCATAGGGTTAGGTTTTTTGTAAATAGCTCCTCAATTTCATGGCTTTTCTATTTAATTCAACTCCGATTGTCGTTCGATTTCTGTAAAATTTACATACTGTAGCTTAACTTACTTTCCTCTTAACAACTCCAAAACCGCTCATTTCTTACATAATTTTAATTAATTGAATCTTAAAAAAACTACTCTTTGATTCCAGAACATTTGTGGGCTACTCAGAGAATTATCGGGTGGCAAACTATTGGGTTCTTGTGAGAAAAAACAACACTGATTTTCTATTGGGGAAATATCGATTTGCATTTTTCTTGGGTTTGAATGTAAATCAATTGGGTTTCTCGAGAAAATTTACTGGGTCTTTGAGAAAATCCAATTTGTATAAGTACTGTTTCTTGATCTGAGCCCCTGCTGAGGCTGTTGTGATCCGAGACCAGTTTTACGGAAGCCAAAGCGAAAGAAAAAGGCCATGGCGGTACCAACCATAGCTCTATACGCGAGCCCACCGAGCGCCGTGTGCTCAGCACCGCACCCATGCCAGATCAACGCCCACGCGTCGTACGATTTCGAATTGAGCTCCCGGCCTTCCTCTTCGGCATCATCTTCACCGTCCACTCCGCCAAAGCCCGGAATCGGCGGCCTCTCGTGCCTCTTCTCCTCGCCCTCGGTGCGACCTTCGTCGAGTTTTTCGGTTGGTGGCTGTGGTGAAGAATTTAGCTCTTTGTGGCACGACAGAGGCGAAGAATTGAAGGAACTGAGCAGCTCTTATTACCATTTGCCGAGTAAGTTCGCTGGGTCTTGTCTAAAGAAGGATTTGAGCCCAGTTTCGGTGTTTCAGGGCCCGGTTTCGTGTAGTAGTAGCGTCGCTGGATCCGTTAGAAGCCCCACGATGAGTTTCCAAACTGGGTTTTTCAATGGCTTCGCGAGGAATGCTTTGGGTTCGTGCGTAGATTACGATTCACCCAGTCTCGAGCTCTGTAGCGATGAATATAACGTGGGTCTTGCGGAAGAATTGACTTTCAATATAGAGGTGGAGGGGAATTCTGAGCCGTATGTAAAGGAATTGTTATTGGGTGCCCAATCAAGGCACAAGATCTTTTATGAGAATTTTGTGATCAAGGCTTTCTACGAAGCTGAGAAAGCACACAGGGGTCAGGTGAAAAAATATTGCTTTTTTTTTTTTTTTCCTTTTTCGTTCACATTAGAATTCTGATTGTAAACTTACGTTGTTTTTATGGGGAATACGTTTGGTGGTTTGGGTTGAGACTTACGTGTTGATTTGTTGTAGATGCGTGCCAGCGGTGATCCGTACTTGCAGCATTGCGTAGAGACGGCGGTGCTGCTCGCGCTGATTGGCGCTAATTCAACGGTGGTTGCTGCAGGGCTTTTGCATGACACAGTTGATGACTCTTTTATGAGCTATGACTATATTTTTGGGATGTTTGGAGCTAGGGTCGCAGATTTGGTCCGAGGGGTAAGAGACTGAATTTTCGTAACTTCCATCTGGCATTAAATTGAGTAGCAAAACAGAAACGGGCTGTTCAATGCTTGAGAAAGACTTATCTTCGCATGTGCAATAGCAGTTGTGGTTTCTTTCTTTAATAGTTCAAAATTGGCATGTAGGGTGAATTCTTTTATGTATTTTTCATATAATACAAATTTAAGAGGCTAACTTGGAAATCTGCAAGCCATGGTTTTGTAGATTGCTTATAGTTTTTCAAAATCTACCTCAGACCATGCGCTGGATGTGGCATGGTTGCCGTATTCAGTAGCAGATCTAATTTGAATTAGTTCAAGAAGAAATCATTGACGTGACGGTTTGGCTTAGTTTCTCTTGCAAGAGAACATGCATGTGCATAAATGGTATGATATGGTTTTTTATTGTTTGTTATTGAATTGTATGTAAGTGAAACATAATTGTTGCAGTCGGCTGATCAGTTTTATGGATGATGAATATCAGAGATTCCATAATCTGTGATAGCAGCAAGTAAAAGACAGGCTTTTAGCATTGATAATCTCAAACTTTGTTGGTTTGAAGAAGAGTGATGGAACTGTGACACTGAACTGAAGCCTGCAGGAATAGTTTTTAATGGGGTTTTGATGTATTGAGTATATCTGTCCTTTTCTTTGGGTTATCACAAATGTTGGAGATCTAGTATATATTTTCCCTCATAATTCCTTTTTATTTTTTGAAAATGCAGTGCATTTCATATTGGTTCGGTTGTGATTCCTATCTTATTTTTTCTTCAAAATATAGAGGTGCCTTGGCATGTAGTTGGAACTGAGTGACTAAGATTTCTTTATATAAATTATGAGGAGCTTAATTTTTCCCACAGCATCTGTATGGTTGGTTAAATTTGAAATTTGAATTTCATTCAATTTTTTTAAACTAAACTTTATGTGGTAAGAATTCTTGTTTTTAGTTGACTTAGATGCAGTCTATTGGGATTTTGATCTTACCCCCCCCCCCTCTCTCTCTCTCTCTCTCTTAATCTAACACACTTGTAATATACTTCTTGATGAAATATGTTCAGGTCTCCAAGCTAAGTCACTTGAGTAAGCTTGCGCGTGACAACAATACAGCAAGTAAAACAGTTGAGGCTGATCGCTTGCATACCATGTTCCTTGCCATGGCTGATGCCAGGGCTGTCCTCATTAAATTAGCAGATCGATTGCATAATATGATGACACTAGATGCATTGCCTCTAGCCAAGCAACAGAGATTCGCAAAGGAGACATTGGAGATTTTTACACCCTTGGCAAACCGTTTAGGAATCTCTACATGGAAGGAGCGTTTAGAAAACCTATGTTTTAAACATCTTAACCCAGACCAACATCAAGAACTGTCTTCTAAGTTTGTCGACACGTTTGATGAGGCCATGGTCACTTCTGCTATAAAGAAATTAAAACGAGCTCTTAGGGGTAAAGCTATTTCTTACCATGATGTATCTGGACGGCATAAGAGCTTGTATAGCATTTACCGCAAAATGTTGAAGTATGATCTCTCTCTCTCTCTCTCTCTCTCTCTCTCTCTAATACAAACACCTGCAGATAGAGATATACCCAGATAATCTTCTTTTAATTCTGTACAAGGCTTTTCTAGCATTGCAGGACATCTTTGATCGAGCGAGGATAATTAATAGAATAGGGCATCATGAGTGTAGCATTATTTATTCCAATACCTAACTAAAACTTCATCAGTCGTTTATAGATCAGCATGCAAACAGACCGGCATGGACTCATATTCAATTGCTTCTGCTGCAATGATCCCTATAAATGTCAAATTTTCATGAGATAAGAACTTCTAAAGCAGTTTCAATTACAGCAATTTGTGGTTGTGTTCATGGTGGGTGAAGCTGGGGCTTCATATCTTTTAGAATTTTTCATGATAACTGAAGGGAATCACAGGCTTTGTATTACTTAAAATATTACCTAGTCTAACTGTGTTGCGGAATGTGCTTGAGAAAATTATTAGTCATATGGTCATTCCACTAGTTATACATTTTTTTAATTATTTAAAAGTCAGTTTCACATTACTTATATTAGGCTCTTTCCTTTGCAGAAAGAAGCTAGTCATGGATGAGATTCATGACATTCATGGGTTACGGTTGATTGTTGACAATGAGGAAGACTGCTATAAAGCCTTGAGAGTTATTCACCAGTTATGGACTGAAGTACCTGGAAAACTTAAGGACTACATAAATCATCCCAAGATTAATGGGTATGTAATAGGTTAGCGCGTTTGAGTGCTCTAGAGGCGGTTTTGTGCTCTAGTTTACCTTAATTGTTTCTTAAGTTTGATTTCATAACTTATAGGTATCAGTCTCTGCACACGGTGGTGATGGGTGAAGGCCTGGTTCCACTTGAAGTTCAGATTCGGACGATGGAGATGCATTTGCAGGCTGAATTCGGCTTTGCGGCTCATTGGAGATACAAGGAAGGTGACTGCAAATATTCTTCATTTGTGCTTCAGATGGTTGAGTGGGCTCGATGGGTTGTCACCTGGCAGTGTGAGACAATGAGTAAAGACCGGTCATCCATTGCCTATGCTGAATCGATAAGGCTGCCCTGCACATTCCCTTCCCATTCTGATGATTGCCCATATTCATACAAGTCGCACTGTGGCCAGAATGGGCCTGTGTTTGTGATCATGATTGAGAATGATAAGGTGTGTGTGTGTCTGAATTTTCACTTCTCAGCACCCGCATGCTTGTTTTCCTTTTCTGCTTTTATACATGGTATGAACCTAGAATAAACAAAAAAATAATAATAATTAATAACAATAGTATGATTAGTTAGGTCTTTTATATGAACGGGCAAATGTTGATTAGATGTGGTTTTGGCGCTATTCATAGTCTTATCCAACTTGGCCCAAATTGGATCTAGTGGCTTGTTTTATTTCAGGTCTCTGTATACATATTGATCCTTCTGCTATTGGTGCTTATTAACTGCTTTATCCGACCTTTGTAATGTTTATCTTGTAAACAAAGAAACAACTAGAAGAACATCATGCGTGAGTTGATGTCACCATGACATGCTTTTGTTTGAATATTGCAGATGTCCGTACATGAGTTTCCTGCAAACTCGACGATAATGGATTTGTTGGAAAGAGCTGGACGAGGAGGCTCGAGATGGACACCGTATGGTTTCGCCTGGAAGGAAGAATTGAGGCCAAGGCTGAACAATGAGCCAGTGAGTGATCCGACGTGCAAGTTGGAGATGGGGGATATGGTGGAGTTAACGCCTGCCATCCCCAACAAGTCTTTGACAGAGTACAGGGAAGAGATTCAGCGAATGTATGATGGTGGGCTGAATGTGTCCAGCACTGGGCTTGCTGCTAGCAGTAGGGTTGGATGGAGAAGTTGACCCCCATTTTGTTCTCCCTTTTTATATTTATATTATATACGATTCTAGTGACAATAGATTATTCTTGTATATCTATGTGTATATAAATATATATATATATATATACACACACACTAGGGAATAGTCCCGGGTGTGTTAATCCTGGGATGCACCTGACATAATGATTTAAATAAAAATTAAAAGTGAAAAAGTCAGTAGTTTAGTTGTCTGAGAAAAGAAAATACAAGGTTAAAAAAAAGATTAAAAAAAAATGTAAGCTTCAGCAAAGTATGAGCATTAGTCTGTATCTATATTGGATTATCTATTTACTCTTTATATAATAATAAAATATTATTAATTTAATAATTTTTTTAATTTTTATTTTTATAACATTTTATAGTTCTACTAATTAAAATAATAATAATAATTATATTCTAAACGTATTAATAATATTCAATATTAATATTAATGATAATTCTATTCTAATTAAATTAATAATTAATATTGTATATTGAGTGTTTTAAGTATTTTATTATTTAAATATACTTAAAAGTTGAATTTTATAATAAGAATGCTTTAAAGTGTTTCTGTTCTAAAGAGTAAAGTCATTTTAATTTTTTTATTTTAAAAAAATTGAAACAAAAAGAAAGCAAAATGAGTATACTGTCAGAACAAAAAGTACATGAAAAAGAGACGTCGATTCATGTGCGCCGCAGGGTTATTACGGGTCTTTTTGGTAAAACATAATCTTTCATTAAATTCTACAAGGGAGCTACACGTCAAATGATCAAAGATCTTAAGAACTTTTTGGTAAAACAAGACTTAACGAAAAAATAGTAAAAGTTACTATTCATAGTTAGATAGCCACTTATTATAAAAGAGTAGATATATAGGATATGGGCCTGTAGAGAAAAGCTGAATCGATTTATTACTATGTTCATCAAAGTGCCGAATGATCCATCTTATTAACATTCACTTATTGACAACAAGCTTGAAAGTTATAGGGGCATAAATCTCCAAAGTGATGCATGTAAAGAAATAAGAATTCTGTAACAGGTTGGGAGTAGTGTTGACACCTTGACTACAAATCTAAATAATATGGAGAGAGTTTTGGATCTACATAACATGGAAAGGGTTTTGAATTCTTTGTGTGTGAATGGGGTTCACTGATTTGATGGAAGAAACAGCACTTTTTATGAAATCCTGCCAAATCAGCACAGCTAAAAGAATAGCTTTTGCCTCTAAACAGTACAGAAGCTTTATAGTTTCCAGCTAAAGACCTTATTCCCAGCAGAACTGCATGGAGTTGAACAACAAGAAAACCGTGTTACTAAGGTTATGTTTGGAAAAGATATCTCACTCAAAATTTTCATCTTCATCTCATCTCATCTTTACACTTTTTCAAATCCCCATACAAAATATAATAAATAATTCAACTTTTTCAAATCCCAATATAACTTTTTCAAATTCTAATTCAATTTTTTCAAATCTCAAAATTAAAAAATAATATTTTAAACTTTAAAACAAAACACAAAATTCTCATCTCACCTTCCAAACATAATCTAAATGGAGCCAGACTATGATTTCATTTTCAGCTGAAGAGCTGCCAAGCAAATCATGCAGGTTGCAAGAACAAAAGACTCCCTTTTCAGCCTCCACGTAGCTTATTATTCTTACGTTTTACATGGAATATAGGAAAGCGAATAACTAACTGTTTTAACTGTCCTCAGTTTTCTTATCCAACTTCCACAAAGAACAAAAAGAAACAGGATGTTTTTTCCACCATAATCCCACACAGCCATCTTTCTCTTCCGCTCTCATCTCCCAATTACTATCATACTTTCTCAACAGAGCTCGAGCCCCATCAATTGCATCCTCTCCAAACGGCATTCCTACGAACCCCACTCCTCTCATTCTCTCACACCACTTTTCTTTCCCTTCGTTCATCTCTCGCCTGTTAGTCAAAGCTTTCGCTGCCTCTCCTTCCATCAGTCTCCTCTCTTCACTCTCCCGCCCCTTGAAAGCCGAGCTTGTTGAGTCCAAAAACTTCCACAGGTAATCCACTCGCCGAGAGAACCCAGTTGCGAAATTCCCACAATTTTTACAGCTACAATCCGTGCTGTTTTCGCTTAAAATCACTCCCTTTGGTTCTATGCCTCTCAGTACTCTCAAGAACTCAGTTCTTTCGTCCGGGGAGTTGTGATTCAGATGGTGAAGCCGGAATTGCGCGCAAACTATTAAGGTTTCGTCAGGAGATGTGTTAATGGCCTGTGCACTCAGACTTTGCAAGGGATGATTATTGAGCCGGTTGATCTGCAAATTAACGTTCATGGACTTGGCGAAACAGAGAAGCCGAGAGGAAAGGTTGTCTCCGGGAGGTCCAACGGAAAATGGGGTCTCTTTGTTTTGATCGTTTTCAACGGTATCGGCGATGACGGTGATGCGGACCAGTGAAGGCGGCCCTCCCGGTCTGCGAGTCAAGGCCTCAATCAGGGTTGGCCATTGCACACCATGAGAGACCCCAATATCAAGAATATGTAGATTCCGCGAGCTGCCAGGCTCTTCGGCAAGAATTTGAAGAATCGAAGCGTTTGCTATGTTATTGGGGAAGGAAAACCAGGGACTAACCTTGTAGAATTTGAGCAGTGATCTTTGGAAGAATCGTGAATCGGTGGAAGCAAAGGTATACCCTGCTGAGGAGGAGGAGCAGATCGAGTTGGGGGATATGTGTTGTGCCAGTGCTCGGAGGCCGTGAAAGGCAAGACGGCGGTTGGAATCGCCCGAGTGGGAGGCGAGCTCTTGGAGGACGTAGAGAAGGTGTTGTAAGCGTGACATATTGCCCTCAGTGATGGCGGCCGCGCAAGGGTTGAGCAGCTGCTCGGCCCATCTTCCCTCCTTGTCTTTACCGTTATTACAGTTATTTCCTGTGGCTTTGCTGGTACTTTTCTTGTTTCCAACGGACGACTTAACTGCCAAAACTTCCTCAACCTCTGCAAACCCAACGTCGGCTTTCGTGATCCGCTGACTCTGTTTCTTCTGGGGACTGAGGTAGTTCAGGGATTGTTCGGAAAGGATGTTGTCTGAAGCTTTTCTTTTCTTGGATGAATTGGCCGGTGATGGGTGATTAAAAACGGTGGGGTTTGTAGGTACTGTGCAGCTGGCAGCCGCAATGGCACTATAGTCAAACAGATCTTGGCCAACATCTGGACTTTCATCCCACCATTGATAGCCGTTGATATCACCGGAGTTATATGGATCATCCAGGAAAGAAGGAAAGAACGAAGCTGAATCTTCGGTCCAGTCCAGTATGTGATCTGAGGTGGGATTCGGTTCTGGTTCTTCCATGGTCATTTTAATCGACAGAGAGGGTGTTCAAGAGGATGAGACTAGGAGATGGTTCTATTTTTTCTCCCGGGGTTGGGGAAGAAGGGATACGGCTTGATCATTGACCAAACAAGAGGGTAGACTTGAGGTTTCAGACTTCCTTAGAAGTATATAGAGTAATGCAGGTTTTTTCCTTTTGAGCATTAGAATAATGCAGTTGGCAGTGACGCTTTTAGAAGGGGACAATAAAGGGCATTTCTTGAATTGTTGGCGTGCTGTTTGCTTGGAAGATATGGTGGCTTTTTCGTGTTTATTTTAAGCTGCTATGAGAGCAGAAAATAGTACCTCCTCTGTCCATTGGGTGGTATGATTATTCTCCTGTATTTCATGGGGTGTTTTAAATCCATTTGAAAAACTGAGCTTTCATGGGTTTGAATTCAAGTTGCCAAGAGACAACAAACTCTGCTTCACTAATATAATATTACACGCCTTTGTCTGGTGCAGCTTTGTGGCGTTGGAGAGTCTCCAAATATGTTAAGATTCTCCCAGGAACCAATGTGTTTTGGTCATTGGAGGTTTATTGGGGGATTATGGGCAGTTTTTGATATCTGAGTATGGTTTCTCTGTGTTCTCCAATTTGTTTATTCACTGCATTTTCATTATTTTTCATGTGAATATCATGCGTTTTGAATTACTATTCTCTTTCTTTTTTCTGTTTATTTAGACATATAATTCTTGCATTTGTGCACGATTCGATCCGTGACCAGACTGCATTGCTTTATTCTCTGTTTCTAACGTTTTAAAACCATTAGCACATGCTTGATCCGCCTCCCCAAATTCATAACTTAGTCCATGTAAACTCACCCTCTTGCTGCCTATTTCATTGGAAAACACCCTCACTACCACTACCACTACTTTTTCTCTTCTTTTTCTTTTAAGACCAATACGAATCCGATTGATAGAAACCTCCCCTGCTTTTCTAGTGAACAAGTAAACTCTCAAAGTGCTTTATGTCATCGTGAAGATTCCGATTCTTCTTCTTCTTTCTTAGAAATTTTCTTGTTCTCATCTCAATCTTTTTATTAAATTGCCACTGTAACTCATCAAGCGAAAATATGTTGGAATTAATAATAATTCTTGTCCTTCAAATGGCAGCCATGGAATTTATTTTGGGATTGCAGAAATTATCCTAGTACTAAGATTTCTTGCACAGTAGCATGATAGGGGTGATACCTGCATGGTGTGGGGCGGGGTGGACTCTTCCTTGCACCCTGCCCCAAGCCACACGACCCATTGGGTCTAATAAAAACTATTTTTGGTCTAAAAATTTTTTTAGATCCAAATTATAATATAATTTAAATTTATAAATACAAAAAGAATTTAAACTCATTAGAGTTGTATTTTATATTGTCTTGGTCTCCTAGACTAGCACTGTTCATCCGGGTCGGGTTTTTTCCCGGCCACGTCCGGAACCCAGAAAACCGGATTCCGGTTTCTGGTTCCAGTCCAGATCAAAACGAATCCGGAACTCGGATTGCCAAACCCAAAGCCTGTGGGTCCGGGTACGGGTTAGGAACCCAGGTATCGGATTTAAACCCGGTACCTAGGTCTTTTTAAAATGAATTCTGTTGGTAACCCCCCCGACAGTCTTACTCACTTATCTCTCTCTCTCTCTCTGTCCTGTGGGCCTATTGCAGAAGTAGAAACCCTAGGTCCCTAGCCGCAGCCATCGTGACCCCGTCTCCGTCGCCGTTGCAGTCGCCACATCTCCTTCACCGATACTTGGGTCTTTTTAAAAAGAACCCTGTTGGTAAACCCCCCCGACTCACTTCTCTCTCTCTCTCTAGTCTATCGCTCCTTCTCTCGTTGCACTGCGGTAGAAGCAGAAACCCTAGGTCCCTAGCCGCTGCCATCGTGACCTCGTCTCCGTCGCCGTCGCTGTATCTCTTTCGCCGTCGCTGCATCTCTTTCGCCGTCGCCTTCGCCGCATCTCTGTCGTCATCGACCTTTACGTCTAGGTCGTTGTTCTGGTACTCTCTCTGTCTCTGTCTCTTTCTCTCTCCTTGTAACTATGTTTCTGTGCTTGAGCACAAGGTCATTGGGTATGTGAACTATTTACTGTTGAGATGGGTCATGCGGTGGTAGATGGATGCTTTGACCATCTGTTTGCTGGTGGCCGTGTGGTTTTTGGAATATTTGGAAACTTGTTTTTTTTTTTTTTTTTTGTATTGGGTATCGACTTGTTTATGGATTCGTTTATTCTTTGTTTTAATGAATCTGTTTGGTTGTTGGGAAAGTTGAAGGAAAAAAAAATCAAATTTGTTTAGTTTACTTTGTCCTTTTCACTCTCTGTACTCATCCATGCCTTGTTTGAGGCCAAGAGAAATTTCCATAAACACCACAGTTTGAGTCCAATCTATCTGAAATTCTTGATGGTCAAGTCGATGGCTTTTTCATTTTTGCTTTTTGAGCTTAAAAAGCTTCTTTCAATAAAATTTAAAAAAAAAAATTTAGATCCAAATTATAATGTAATTTAAATTATAAATTTAAATTTATAAATACAAAAAGAATTTAAACTCATTAGAGTTGTATTTTGTATTGTCTTGGTCTCCTAGAACCTAGACCGATCTTTATATAGAAGACAAAAGCGATACAATAATCATATTTAAGCAATATCAAAATAATGTCTTGTTAATTTTTCTTAGTGTATCTAAACTTACCAAAACTTGGAAGTTTTCCGGTTCCTTTGCACCAAGAGAAATGTTTGATTTACAAAAAAATTTTATAAAAATAAAGAGTTCACAAACTAGATACATTATATTATAAAATTATTTTTACCGATCTTGCATATTATATTTCACCAAAACAACTTGTAAGCTTTACTTCTCATCTTCTGTGTACACCAATGCGAATGTAGGTAAAAGGGATCCAAACCTGCCAAAGGCCGAAATATAAAGCCCAAAAAAAAAAAAAAAAACTCAGCAACCAGCCCATTAGAATGACTATCTGATCCGTAGCCAATGCTGTAATCAGTGTCGCGTCCAGCAGTATGGGTGTTTCTTGGATTTGCCCACAGTTCAAAGCGGTGCAGAGTAAAAGGTCTCAAATTTCCGATGGAATGTACAGGGACTGCATCATTAGCCATTGTTAAAAGCATTTGTCCGCTTATGTCTTCTGGGTCAAGGCAAGACTCGAAATGGACAAATCTCAGACCGATCACCAGAGCCGTAGGCAACACAGCTAGTACACAAAAGTTTTCTTTTAAGCAATCCACGTTTATTAATGTGATAATTTTAGTGATATACAGAAGTACAAATAGGTGAAACGTTTTGTGTTGCAGTAGTTTTGCTGCAGAACTCCTTTTAAAAGACCGGCGATTAGATTGTTAACAGATTTTTAGAGAAATTATAATCTCTCTTTGGTACCTTTTTTGTAATATCCGTGGGGGTTCGGGTTAGCTTATGCGCACATCGACCAATTTTATAGAATTTTGAAATTAACGATCGAGTAAACCTCCAGTAGTTTTAAGAGAACTCGAATTGATAATTATTAGAGAGCAAATTCAAGATCGGACCAGCTGAACTATCCCTCAAGGTTAATCTCCCTTTGGTACTTTGTGCTTGAAAAGTAGGTAAGAGTCACAAGATACCTGAAGTATGAATCGTTTCCTCCCCCTTTTTCCTATTCTTTTGGCGTGAAAATTGGAAATTTACACGAAATCATAACGTGAAGATCCTTTTAATCCCATGAAGCTCAACTTCTGGTTGGAAAAACCGAGACATAAAGGTAAGGACTTAAAGATATACAAGTGTTGAAATTGTTGAGTTTTGAAGTGTATTTTCCTGCAAAATCGATCCCTTAATTATAATCTATCCAGGAGCATTTAAGTGTCTTTTCATTTTTCTGCACATTCATTCATATTTAGACATTCATGTATCTGTCAAGAAGTTGTACGCATGCATTTATCTCAGACATAACGTATCTCTCTGTAAGTCTCCACCATGCTTATAAATAGCCATATTTATGTTCAGTCTCTGCGTATTCACAAGTGTAGACTGAAACCCATCATTTGATATTGCAGTGATCTTGAATTCAACTGTCAACTTGTCCTTTATTCATTGGAGCTGTATTTTTTTCTGCTTCTTCACAACCCATTTTTGGGACTTGGTGTGAAATTTTTAAATCAGTTGAATTGCAAGATATGGAGGATATGTATCTTTTCAATATGTAATTTTGGAAGTATTCCATTAGCATACTGCACCGTCCCCATGTCTTCTGGTTTTTAACTTCTGACTTTTTTTTTTTGTTTATTTGTTGTAGAATTTAATACTTAAAAAAAATAAAAAAGGGGGCCTGTAGCCACATATTTTATTTAAACATTGCTTATGGCGGAGGAAAACCTCTGCAAAACACTCTACTTCCAAACCATACAAAAAACAAAACAAAACAACAAAACTTTAAAACCTAATAGAAGGCAAACCAATCTTATCTAAGTGAAGAATTCCTCGCATCTGCCTATGAAGCCCATCCATATCCAAATACGTATGTGTGATGCCTGCCTCTCCCTGTCTTGATAAAAAATCCGCTGCCTTATTCTCTTATCTAAATTGGTGTTTAATAGATTTTATGTATTTAGACATGATGAACCACAACAATGAATAGATTTATAACTATTAATGGAAAGTTATTTATTAGATTATAACAACAAAGTCGTTTTCGGTAAAATAATGTTTGAAATGAAAAAAAGCTAAGTAAATAAAAGACACATCAGTGCACAACCTACTAGAAAAAAAGAAAAAAGAAACTCCTGCAAGCAAATTGAACAGGAGCAACAAGATTTCAATTTGTCTGAGATACAATAAGGTAGAACAGTGTAAATTCTTAGGTATTACAGCACATGCTATGTTGCAGTCTTTTATTTTAGCAAAACCCACACTTTTCAACGTCTCTCTGCCTAAAGAAGATCCAAACCCCACCCCCTTGATGTCACACAAGTATATGTCTCTGACCCAGGAGAACTGTTGCAGTCAAAACCCTATTTCTCAGCCAGCTTTCTCAGGTGGTGAACTTTTAGACCTGCAGTGTAAAACTGCACCCACTCTGCCAATAAGTGCTTCACAAGGAAAGATGACCAGAACTAATATGGAAAGGGGTGCGCTC
>QEOT01006658.1:12295-40417 GCA_003123785.1 Pterocarya stenoptera
AATTAATTTAAAAGGTGCAACAGCAATACTAATAATTGTTTGATCGGTAACAGAAATACCAATATTAAAAATTTAAGATGCCTTATTAGTTGTAAGGATATGGTAGTTTGTATTGATTTACTTATGAGTTGAACCGATTAATGGAATTTCTCTTTTTTTTCTTGACTATGTGGGTCATGTTAGCATTGAATGAAAAATGTACTCATTGAGATGTAGAAGAATGATGGGAGGTGGGAATTCTGATGACATGGTGGCATTTAGACTGTTTAATTAATTTTTATTGATCAATTTTGTTCAATATATTGCTTCAAAAGTATTCTAATGCTAGATGGTTGGTAATCATCTAATGGTGCTTATACTTGGTGTACTCCACCATAGTTGTGTGTTCATGCTACTTCACAAGTGCCATGCAAACAATGAGGTAAGAAGCTTAGAATCTCAGCAATAACCTAGGCTCTAGTCACTATTTTACCTGGGCGTTCTCTCAGTATTGCTCTGCCCTACTGAGATCATTGATAGGATCAATGTACCCGTGTTGGACATGGCATATCCACAGCACTAAAGGTGTCTTTCCATATGTTGAAATTGACTCTAGATTAGATTGTGATTTTTCTAAAATATGTTCATATCAATCTGAAAATGGAAAGTATGCTAAATTCTTAATATGCTACTACATTTTGGAATGTATGATGCTTGCTAATTTTTATTTTTTGATGGGTAGACATGGAAGTTCATACTTAAATTTCTCATTCTATGCTAGATTATCCTCACAGTTTCCCGAAAAGCAAACAAGATTCTTTTCAAAACTTGCACCACCTGTATTTTGAGATGGGAGTTCTGTAAGCAAATAATATTTTAGCTTTCACATTGGCTGTAGCTTTCACGTCGTCTCGGTCGTATAGGGAGGCTCTGCAATCATCTTGAGATGTGCGAAAGTCAGACATGACAGACCTGCGTCGGGCAAGTGATCTTTCCGTTTTGGGAGATGATCAGAGACAAGAGGGAGGTGGCAGGTGGTCTGGGCAAGATGGGGTAACTTTGTTGAAGAAATTACAGGAAATGCAAGTCTCGTTGGAGGAGATGAGTCTTAAAGTAAAGGGGCTTATATGATGCGTTTTGGGAAAAGAAGAATTGGGGCTGGGCTTTGGGAGTGGGCTGGAGATAGGGTGGGCGTGGGTCAAGATGGTGGGCCCAAAGGGAAGGCCCAAGTTCTTAGTGCAGGATTTGGGTCTGTTCTGAGGCCCAAGCCCACTCAACAGTTGCATCCTTTCTAGAGGAAGTAACCTCAACATGCAGTAGGTCCATCGGGGGGTGGGCTAGGGATGCCGACGCCGGTGAAACCTCAGACGACGTCGCCGAAGGACATAGTGGCTTCGACGGAAGCATCGTTGCTGGTAGTGATGTCGCAGTCGCCTTCGAGCTGTTCTATCACTCCCTCAGTCCCTGTTGTTTCAGCTTGTGCACAGACGAAGGTGGAGGATGGAGAGAAAGAGGTGGATGATGGAGCCGTTCTGTCACCATCGACGGGGAAGAAGGAAAACGGACCAAAATCCTGGATTTCGGGTTCTTTGGAGGTGCTTGAAACCTTTANAACGGACCAAAATCCTGGATTTCGGGTTCTTTGGAGGTGCTTGAAACCTTTATACTGAGATCGAGCCTTGGGCCGAGTCTAGCACAGAAAAGGGCAATGGTATGTGGCGACTCAGATGGTGGTTCGGCGGTGGCATTTCTATCGCCGGTAGTGGAGGTGGGGGAAATCTTTGAAGGCCTGGAACTGAGTATCTATAATGATGTTTGCTGGACCTCATGTGGGCTGCCACAGAACTTCACGGTGAGCCATGGGATGCCTCTGGATTTGTTGTCACCCTCGGGACAGGCACAGATAAGGGCGTGGGGGAAAGACCTGGCTCACAGTGAGCATTTTGAGGGAGCTCAATCATATACTATTGCTGTTTTGGAGAGTGGGAGTACATCGGATAAGGAAGATATAGAAGGGGAAGGTCCATGTTGCTTGATCCAAGTAAATGCTCAACAGAGGGGGAGTCTGCAAGAGTGGATCCTACCCCAATAAGTATGATTCTTCCTACTGTTTCCTCTGATTGGGTCTTGAAAAAGGTAGATGAGCTTCAAAGTTGCATGGGGATTTCGTGTGTGGGCTATGAAGATTAGTTTAAGGCACTGATTATAGCCATTGAGGCAGGACAACATGGGGCAAGGTAAAAAAGAGATAGGGAGCTGAAGAGGTTGACGTGGTGCATTAATTATGGTGGAAAGGAGGGGAGTGCAAGTCGTGGAAGAAATAAGGGGAGGGCTGGAACAATCGATAAATGAAGCCCATAATTTTGTGTTGGAATGTTAGGGGGCTGAACGAGATTAATAAACGCCTTCAAATAAGAGCTTTATTAAGGCAATGGAAAATGGACATCATTTGTCGATAGGAAACAAAGTTGAAGCTTATCACTAGAAGAATTATTCGGAGCATATGGAGTTGTCAATATGTAGGCTAGACATATTTACCCTCAAAAGGACCCAGGTGGAGTTTTGGTTATGTGGGACAAGAGGGTGGTGGAGAACATTGATGAGTTCATGGGAGATTAGTCAGTGGGGTGCTCTTTTAAAAATTCTGAAGATGGTTTTTTATGTGCGTTTGCTGGGGTATATGGTCCTAATTTGGACCGTGAGAGGAGGCTGCTTTGGGATGAGCTTTTTGGCCTATGTTTTTGGTAGGACGTCCCATGGTGTATTGGTGGGGATTTTAACGTGACAAGATTTCCTAGTGAAAGATCAGGGGAGGGACGACAAATTCAAGCTATGGTGGATTTTTCAGATTTCATTTTCGAGGTAGGTCTTATGGACTTACCTTTAATGGGAGGTGAATACACTTGAAATAATAATCAAACTTGGTCAAGACTGGACAGATTTCTCATTTCTTCCTCGTGGGAGCTACAATATCCAGATGTAACTCAGACAAGGCTCCCAAGGATATGCTCTGATCACTTCCTTGTAATGTTAGATTATGGTGGTATTTAAGGGGTAAGAAGGTCGTTCCTGCGAACTATTAAAGAAGCCCACGGGATCACCATTTACCAGAACCGAGAAGCGAGCCGTTGCCACACAATGCTTCATCCACTTCCTCCATTTTTCCCCAAACCCACATCTACTCAACATATATATCAGAAAATCCCAGTTAATGTGATCATATGCCTTCTCCATATTGAGTTTGCATAAAATACTTGGAGCTCCCGACTTGATTCTACCATCCAACATTCATTAGCGCTATAAGAATCGAGTCCAAAATTTGCCTCCCTTTCACAAAGGCATTTTGAGACTTAGAGATAATCTTCTCCATGATTGTGCTCATCCTATTAGCAAGAACTTTTGCAAGTATCTTATACATGCTGCCCACAAGACTAATTGGCCTAAAATCTTGTACCTTTCTTGCACCAGCCTTGTTAGGGACTAATGCAATAAAAGTAGTATTTAAGCTTTTCTCAAATTTCCATAAGTGAAGAATTCCTGAAAAACCAGCATTACATCCTCTCGCACCATCTCCCAACAAGTCTTAAAAAAAGCCATAGTGAATCCATTTGGCCCTGGAGCTTTAGCTTTATTCATTTTCCTAATTACTTGTTGTACATCTTCCTCTTCAAATGGTCTCTCCACCCAAGCCATACTATTTTGAGCAATGACCTCAAAGGCTAGTCCATCTACGGTAGGCCTCCATGCATGAGGTTCCGACAACAAATGTTCGAAATGACCTGCCACATGTTCCTTTATCACAACCTGATCTGAGGATACATCACCATATATGTTCATGGACTCAATGGAGTTAAACCTCTTATGTGCATTGGCAATACGAGGAAATTTTTTTTGTGCATTTATCCCCCTCTCGAAGCCACAAAGCCCTTGACTTTTGCCTCAACGAAATCTCCTCCATTAGAGTCAGTCTTTCAAAATAAAAAACTACTTGATCTTTTTTGTTGTTTTCATCCCTTACGCCCTCCAAGCTTTGTAACTCTTGAAACAAACTCTTCTTCTGTAAGGTTACATCACCAACTACTTGTTCATTCTATGTCTTCAAGTCCTTCAAAGCTTTCAACTTTCCAGCCAATACATATCTCAGATTGCCCTCAATTAGGTATGAATTCCACCATTGTCTGACCAAATCCACAAACCCATCCATCTTTAACCACAAGGTGACCCATTATCACCGGCAATAGAGAGAGGATTTTTTTCAAGTATCTTGGTGGGTGATATCCACGGCTCCACCATTATTTCTCACTTTTTGTTTGCAAATGACACCTTGCTATTTTGTGAGGCAAATGCAGGGCATATCCAATCTTTGAAGGCCATCTTATTTTGTTTTGAAGCAGTATTTGGGTTGAAGATTAATCTTACTAAGACGGAGATGGTTGCGGTTGGAGATGTAAGAAATATTAGAGGGTTGGCGAATATTTTGGGTTATGAGGTTTCTTCGTTGCCATTGAAGTACCTTGGTCTTCTGTTGGGGGCTTTTTTCAAAGCAAAGACCATTTGGGAGGTGGTGCTGGAAAAATTTGAGTGTAGGTTGGCCGGGTGGAAAATGTTGTATCTTTCTAAAGCGGGGCGGATCACACTTATCAAGAGTACCTTATCCAATCTCCCTACATCTTATTTATCTTTATTTGCCCTCCCCGCTAGCATTGCACTGAGAATTGAGAAGCTCCAAGTTGATTTTTTGTGGAGTGGGCTAGGAGATGAGTTTAATTTCACTTAGTGGGGTGGGAAAATGTATGTTCTTCTTTGATAGATAGTGGATTGGGGGTATGGAATGTGAGGGCTTTCAATAATGCAGTATTAGGAAAATGGTTGTGGCGTTATAACCACGAGAGGAGAGCTTTATGGAAATGGGTGATTGACATGAAGTATGGAAGTGATAGGGGGGTTGGTGTTCTAAAGTGGGTAGGGGATATGTGGAGTGGGGCTATTGAAGTATATACGGAAACGTTGGGGCTGTTTTGCGAGCAATATTCGGCTGCGTTTGGGGGATGGTAGTAGGATCAGCTTTTGGCAAGACGTTTGGGTGGGAGACACGGACTTGACGGATGCTTATCCCACGATTTTCAGAATTGCACGGGAAAAAGAAGCCATGGTGGCTGACTTGCGGGTAATTAATCAAGGCTCACAGGAGTGGAACATCACCCCTACTCAGGATGCACATGATTGGGAAGTGACTGTTTTGGTGGAATTTCTAAACTTGCTGTACAACACTTCTACTGCTGCCACAATGGAAGATATGATGGAATGGCGACCCTCTAGGAAAGGGAAATTCTCGATGCTCTTTTTATGACTCTATTACTATGCATCAAAGGCACAATTTCCCTTGGAAGAATATATGGAGGACTAAAGCACCTACAAAGGCCACATTTTTGTCTGGACAACAGCTCTAAGGAAAATTATGACCATTGATAATCTTAGAAGACGTGACCTTATTATTATGGACTGGTGTTGTTTGTGCAGAAATAGTGGTGAAATGGTAGACCATCTACTTTTGCATTGTGAGTTTGCTCGAGATATCTGGAATTACTTTCTCAGCAAAATGGGTATAGCATGGGTGATGCTGGGTAGGGCGGTCAAACTTTTAGCAAGTTGGAGAGGGATTATAGGGACACCACAGATTGCAGTCATGTGGAAGATGGCCCCTATATGTATTCTTTGGTGTATTTGGAATGAAAGAAACNGTGAAATGGTAGACCATCTACTTTTGCATTGTGAGTTTGCTCGAGATATCTGGAATTACTTTCTCAGCAAAATGGGTATAGCATGGGTGATGCTGGGTAGGGCGGTTGAACTTTTAGCAAGTTGGAGAGGGATTATAGGGACACCACAGATTGCAGTCATGTGGAAGATGGCCCCTATATGTATTCTTTGGTGTATTTGGAATGAAAGAAACGAGACTTTTTGAGGATCATGAACGCTCATTTGAAGAGTTTAGGAGTTTTTTCTGGAAGACTTTGTTTTTGTGGGCCATTGCTCTTGATTTGAATGGTCTCAGCTTCTATGATTTCCTTATAACTGTTTCTAGTTCTTGAATAGGTGTACTCGGAGGTATACTTCCAGTGTACCTAGGTTATGCCTACCTTTATATCATTAAAATAACTTATTACTTATAAAAAAAAAAAAAAATTAGGATCACTCTTTCGATACGCAACATTTTATTTTGGGACAAAGTGGCTACTTATTCTTGAGATTTTATCAACCTTTTTGCATATGACTTCAGATGTATATATACTTATTTTTACCTATCAAAAAAAAGATTTTATCAGTGCTTTTCAGATTCGGCTTCTAATTTCAGAAATATTGATTTTTTTTTTTTGTTGGGCTAGCGATTAGGCTTTTTTGTTGAATAGTTCTACAATTACTATGCACGGTTACTTATTATTTTTATTTTTGGTTGTCCTGTTGAGGTTTATTTTCTGAATCATTCCTTTATTCTACTGCTACTGGCACGCGGTAGGATTCAGATGACTGACAGCATTTTAACGCAATGATAACTCTTTTTTTTTTTTTTAGGTAATGATAGAAGTTTTATTAATAGAAAAGCCCAAGTACACATGTAGTATACATGAGAAAGAATCTAGTTAAGGTTTACAATCGAAAGAAGAAGGTCAAGAATATTGAGACCATTAGAAACAATGGTTTCTGCCCATAAAAGCAAAGACTTAAAAAAGAAAATTTTTAGTTCCTCCTTTGTTCTCTCACAATCTTCAAAGCTTCTTGCATTTCTTTCCCTCCAGATACACCAACACATACAGATAGGAACCATACGCTAAATGGCCGCCACCTGTGAGTTACCCTGAATGCCTCGCCAACTTGCTAGAAAGTCCACCAATCTAAGAGGCATGACCCATGACAAGCTGACTCTCGTGAAAAAATCATCCCACATTCCCCTGACCACACTCTTATCCCTGGCATATCCTTTGTGTGAAACAAATCATGTTGACAGTAATTTTGCCTTTGAGTCTTTGTGCCGACGGTTGTCAGGCAAATGGTGTCTTGTTCAGTTGTTCCTCATTAAGTGAGAGATTATAAATTAAATTGGTACGGGGTCTGAGTTGCATTTTCCTATAAGGCAAATTGTAGCACATATTTCAAGATATGACCCAAAAAAAGGGAAAATGGAATTACTGCATGTGTTGAATTTACATTTTTGGTGTCATTGCAGTAATGAATGCAGTTTATATCTTATGCATTTTCTGGGTAGGGAGCCTGGACTGTCATCCCATGCATGGTCTCAGGAATGTGGAGAAGATTTGTTTCCTCCATATTAGTGACTAGTGCTAGCTTATCTTAGGAAATGTTATATAAAATTTAAATGAACCAATTCCTTGTGGGGGAATGGAATCTGCATGAATTGCTCCCTTCCATGGAATTTATTTTTATTCTAAGTAATTTGTTAAAAAATTTGACTCTTTATCATCACTTGCAGCCTCCAAAAATCAAGTCATTTATTGATAAGGTGATCCAGTGTCCATTACAAGATATAGCAATACCTCTTTCAGGTTTTCGATGGGAGTACAATAAGGTAATAGCATGCTACTTCTGCTGTGTAGTTTCTTGTTTTCTCATTTGCTCATTATTTGTTGCTACACAGGGGAACTTTCACCATTGGAGACCGCTCTTTCTGCATTTTGATACATATTTCAAGACATATCTTTCTTCTAGGAATGACCTCCTGTTATCAGATAAACTTTTAGAAGATGATAGTCTGTTGCCAAAGCAGGCAGTTCTACAAATTTTACGAGTAATGCAAACAATTTTAGAGAATTGCCATAACAAGGGTTCATTTGATGGCTTAGAGGTATGTTGATTTTAGTGTCAATACGTGTTTCTGTCTAGAGTTGGGTATGAAACTAATTTCCATGGTATGCCTAATATGTTATGCTTTTTATCTCCTCTTCAGAATTTCAAGCTTCTGCTTGCATCAACAGATCCAGAGATTCTTATAGCAACACTTGAAACTCTTTCTGCACTTGTGAAAATAAACCCCTCCAAGTTACATGGAGGTGGGAAGTTGATTGGTTGTGGCTCAGTAAACAGCTATCTCCTGTCTCTAGCCCAAGGGTGGGGAAGCAAGGAGGAGGGTTTGGGTTTGTATTCATGTGTAATGGCAAATGAGAGAACCCAAGAAGAAGGGCTTTGTTTGTTCCCATCTGATGTTGAAAATGACCGTGACAAGTCTCACTGCCGGATAGGTTCTACCCTCTATTTTGAAATGCATGGGGTTAATGCACAAAGCACCGAGGAGAATGGCAATCAAAATACATCTAATTTGAGAGTAATACATATACCGGACCTTCATTTACAGAAGGTGGATGATCTCTTACTGTTGCAACAGTGCATTGAACAGTATAATGTACCTCCTGAGCTTCGGTTTTCATTGCTTACGAGGATTAGATATGCTCATGCCTTCCGTTCTCCCAGAATATGCAGGCTGTACAGCAGGATTTGCCTTCTTGCCTTCATTGTGCTTGTTCAGTCTAGTGATGCTCATGATGAACTTGTATCCTTTTTTGCCAATGAGCCAGAGTATACGAATGAGTTAATCAGGATTGTGCGGTCCGAGGAAGTTGTTTCTGGGACCATTAGGACGCTTGCAATGCTTGCCTTGGGGGCTCAATTAGCTGCATATACTTCATCTCATGAGCGTGCACGGATTTTGAGTGGATCTAGTATCAGTTTTGCTGGGGCAAACCGCATGATACTCCTGAATGTGCTCCAGAAGGCTGTCTTGTCACTGAAGACCTCCAATGATCCGTCATCTCTTGCCTTTGTTGAAGCACTTCTTCAATTCTATTTGCTCCATGTTGTTTCAACCTCAAGTTCTGGGAGTAATATTAGGGGGTCGGGCATGGTTCCTACATTCTTACCTCTTTTGGAGGATTCTGACCCTACCCATATGCATCTTGTGTGTTATGCTGTTAAAACTCTACAAAAGCTCATGGATTACAGTAGTTCAGCTGTTTCCCTGTTTAAAGAGTTGGGGGGAGTGGAACTTTTGGCTCAGAGACTGCAGATAGAAGTAAATAGGGTTATCGGTTTGGCCGGGGCTCTTGATGAGTCAATGATCATTGGTGAGAGCTCAAGACATGGTGATGATCAGTTGTACTCCCAGAAGAGGCTCATTAAAGTTTCATTGAAGGCACTTGGATCTGCAACATATGCTCCCATTAACCCTACTAGATCCCCACAATCTCATGAAAGTTCTCTACCTGCAACCCTTACGATGATATTTGGCAATGTAGATAAATTTGGAGGTGACATTTATTTCTCAGCAGTGACCGTCATGAGTGAGATAATCCACAAAGACCCAACTTGTTTTCCTGTTTTGCATGAAATGGGTCTTCCAGCTGCATTTTTATCATCAGTAGCTGCTGGAATACTTCCTTCATCAAAGGCTCTTACATGTGTTCCTAATGGTCTTGGTGCCATTTGTCTCAATGCCAAAGGCTTGGAGGCAGTGAAAGAAACTTCAGCATTACAGTTCCTTGTTGACATTTTCACCAGCAAGAAATATGTTACCCCAATGAATGATGCTATTGTTCCTTTGGCAAATGCCGTGGAAGAGCTTTTGCGCCATGTATCTTCTCTGAGAAGCACTGGCGTTGATATAATCATAGAAATTGTTAACAAAATTGCTTCCTTTGGGGACAGTTGCTGCTCAGGATCATCAGGGAAATTAAATGAGAGCACTGCAATGGAAATGGATCCTGAAGACAAAGGCAACGAAGGCCATTGCTGTTTGGTTGGTGTAGTTGATTCAGCTTCAGAAGGGATAAATGACGAGCAGTTTATTCAACTGTGCATCTTTCATTTGATGGTACTGGTTCATAGGACAATGGAAAACTCTGAAACATGTCGGTTGTTTGTGGAGAAGTCGGGAATTGAAGCGTTACTGAAGCTTCTTTTACGGCCAAGTATTGCACAGTCATCTGATGGAATGTCTATTGCTTTGCATAGCACCATGGTTTTCAAGGGTTTTACTCAAAATCACTCTGCTCCACTGGCACGCGCTTTCTGTTCCTCTCTCAGAGACCATCTGAAAAAAGCCTTGACTGGATTTGGAGTGGTTTCAGGGACCTTTTTGCTAGATCCAAAGATGGCCCAGGATGGTAGAATCTTTTCTTCACTTTTCCTTGTTGAGTTCCTTCTGTTTCTTGCTGCCTCAAAAGACAACCGTTGGGCAAGTGCGTTGCTTGCTGAATTTGGAAATGGTAGTAAGGATGTTCTGGAAGATATTGGGCGTGTCCATCGAGAAGTTCTGTGGCAGATTTCTCTTCTTGAAGATGCCAAGCCTGAGGTGGAGGATGATGGTGCTGTTTCTACATCTGAGTCACAGCAGTCGGAATTGAGTGCAAATGAAAGTGAAGAGCAAAGATTCAACTCTTTCAGGCAGTTCCTTGATCCATTACTGAGGAGGAGGCCATCGGGAGGGCCATCGGGAGGGAGTATTGAATCCCAATTTTTTGATCTTTTAAACATATACCGTGATCTTGGCCGTGCCACCAGTTCCCAACAAAGGCGTGCTGATAGTACTTCAAGCTTGCGATTTGGAGGCAGTAATCAATTCCTTCATTCTGTTTCTACAGATGCGGCTGGAGATGTTAGTAGAAAGGAATTTGATAAGCAGAGATCCTATTATACTTCTTGCTGTGACATGATAAGGTCACTTTCTTTTCACATTACCCATTTGTTCCAAGAGTTGGGGAAGGTAATGTTGCTTCCTTCTCGTCGCCGGGATGATATTTTGAATGTTTCTCCTCCTTCAAAATCAGTGGCTTCTACTTTTGCATCCATTACTCTGGATCACATGAATTTTGGGGGTCATGTGAATTCTTCTGGAAGTGAGGCATCCGTATCGACGAAGTGTCGGTACTTTGGTAAGGTTATTGATTTCGTTGATGGCTTTCTACTGGACAGGCCAGATTCCTGTAATGCCGTTCTATTGAATTGCTTGTATGGACATGGTGTGATCCAATCAGTTTTGACAACATTTGAAGCCACCAGTCAATTGCTGTTTGCTGTCAATCGGACTCCTGCATCACCCATGGAAACTGATGAAGGGATCTCAAAGCAGGATGAAAATGGAGACACTGATCATTCATGGATTTATGGTCCTCTATCTAGCTATGGGAAACTTATGGACCACCTGGTGACCTCATCCTTTATATTAACCCCTCTTACAAAACACTTACTTGCCCAACCTCTTACTAATAGTAATGTTCCCTTTCCCCGGGATGCTGAGACTTTTGTAAAGGTTCTTCAGTCCATGGTTCTGAAGGCAGTGCTTCCTGTTTGGACTCACCCCCAGTTTGTGGATTGCAGTTATGATTTCATTACTTCAGTTATTTCTATAATTAGGCATGTATATTCAGGGATTGAAGTGAAGAATGTCAACAGCAATACAGGTGCTCGTATGACTGGACCCCCTCCTAATGAAACTACTATATCAACAATTGTAGAGATGGGGTTTTCCAGGTCTCGTGCTGAGGAAGCTCTCAGGCAAGTTGGATCAAATAGTGTGGAATCGGCAATGGAGTGGTTATTCTCCCATCCAGAGGAGACTCAAGAAGACGATGAACTTGCTCGTGCACTTGCCATGTCCCTTGGGAATGCTGAATCAGATGGAAAGGAAGTGATCACAAATGAAAATGCTCAACAGCTTGAAGAAGAGATTGTCCAACTACCTCCTGTTGAAGAGTTGTTATCTACATGTACAAAGCTTCTGCAGATGAAGGAATCTCTTGCTTTTCCAGTTCGAGACCTGCTTGTGATGATATGCTCTCAAAATGATGGACAATACAGGTCTAATGTCATCTCCTTTCTTGTTGATCGGCTGAAGGATTGTAGCTCAATTTCCGAAAGTGGAAACGGTACCATTCTATCTGCTCTTTTTCATGTCCTTGCTCTACTTCTTCATGAAGATGAAGTGTCACGTGAAGTTGCCACAACAAATGGTCTGGTTGCTGTTGCCTCGGATTTACTTTTCCAATGGTGTTCTGGATTGGTTGGAAGGGAGAAAGACCCGGTTCCTATGTGGGTAACAACTGCTTTTCTCGCAGTGGACCGGCTTTTGCAGGTAGATCGAAAATTGAACTCTGAAATTGTAGAGCAGTTGAAGCAGGACAATGTTAACAACCAGCAGACATCTATCAGCATTGACGAGGTTAAGCAAACCAGGTTGCAGTCTGCATTGGGATTAGTTCCAAAGCATACTGACATAAATGAGCAGAAAAGACTTATTGAGATTGCTTGTAGTTGTATCAGGAACCAGCTTCCTGCTGAGACGATGCATGCTGTTCTCCAACTGTGCTCAACTCTCACTAGAATTCATTCCGTTGCTATTAGCTTCCTAGATGCTGGGGGACTGAGTTTACTGCTTTCTTTGCCAACTAGTAGCCTCTTTCCTGGGTTTGATAATGTAGCTGCTGCTATCATCCGTCATGTTCTTGAAGATCCCCAAACTCTCCAGCAAGCAATGGAATCTGAGATAAGGCACAGTTTTGTGGCTGCCACCAATAGACATTCAAATGGAAGGGTCACTCCCCGTACTTTCCTTTCAAATTTAAATTCCGTTATTTCACGGGATCCAGTGGTCTTTATGCAGGCTGCTCAGTCTGTTTGCCAAATTGAGATGGTTGGAGAAAGGCTCTATATTGTTTTGCTGAAAGATCGCGACAAAGATAAGTACAAAGAGAAGGAGAAAGTATTGGAGAAAGATAAAGCACAAAATTCTGATGGGAAAGTTGCTTTGGGTAATGCAAATTCAGTTGCTTCTGGGAATGGGCATGGAAAACTTAATGATATGAATTTAAAGAGTGTCAAAGCTCATCGAAAATCTCCTCAAAGCTTTGTAAATGTGATTGAGCTTCTTATAGATTCTGTCTGTACTTTTGTTCCTCCCTTAAAAGATGATTTGGTTACAGATGTCCTTCATACTCCATTGTCAACTGATATGGACATTGATGTCGCAGCAATTAAGGGGAAAGGAAAAGCCGTTGCCACCACGTCTGAAGAGAATGTAGCCAATGGTGATGAAGCTTCTGCATCACTTGCAAAGATTGTATTCATGTTAAAGCTTTTGACGGAGATTCTACTGATGTATGCTTCATCTGTTCATATTCTTCTTCGAAAGGATGCTGAAGTTTGTAGTTGCAGGGGTGCTCAACAAAGGGGTCCTGCTGGTGTATACACCGGTGGAATATTTCATCACATTCTTCATAAGTTTCTTCTATTTTCTCGGAGTTTAAAAAGGGACAAGAAAATAGATGGTGACTGGAGGCATAAATTAGCAACCAGGGCTAGCCAGTTTTTGGTGGCATCTTGCGTCCGTTCCACTGAGGCAAGGAGGAGGGTTTTAACAGAGATCAATTGCATATTTAATGACTTTGCCAATTCATGTAATGGTTTTAGCCCACCAGGAAACAATATACCAGCTTTTGTAGATCTGCTTAATGATGTACTAGGTGCTCGTACACCTACTGGCTCGTACATTTTAGCAGAAGCTTCTGCCACTTTTATAGATGTTGGTCTGGTTAGGTCATTGACTCGAACTCTCCAAGTTTTGGATCTGGACCATGCCGACTCGCCTAAAGTTGTTACGGGACTAATTAAAGCTCTGGAGTTGGTAACCAAGGAATATATCTATTCTGCTGATTCTAACACAGGGAAGGATGATAATACAACAAAACCCCCTGATCTTACCCAGCCTCCAAGTATGGATAATACTGGTGATGTATCTCAGTCCATGGAAACAGCATCTCAGTCCAATCATAATTCTGTACCGGCTGATAACATTGAGTCCTATAATGCTGTTCAAACTTATGGTGGCTCTGAGGCTGTTACAGATGACATGGAACACGATCAAGATCTTGATGGAGGTTTTGGTCCTGCTAATGGTGATGACTATATGCATGAAACTTCTGATGATGCAAGGGGTCTTGAAAATGGCATCGATACTGTGGGAATACAGTTTGAAATACAGCATCATGGGCAAGAAAACCTTGATGAAGATGATGATGAGGAGATGTCTGGAGATGATGGGGATGAAGTTGATGAAGATGAAGATGAGGATGACGAGGAGCATAATGATCTGGAAGAAGACGAAGTCCACCATTTGCCCCACCATGACACGGATCAAGATGATCATGAGATTGATGATGATGATTTTGATGAAGAAATAATGGAGGAAGAAGAAGAGGATGACGAGGATGACGAGGATGGTGTAATACTAAGACTAGAGGAGGGCATAAATGGAATAAACGTTTTTGACCACATTGAGGTTTTTGGTAGAGATAATAGTTTTTCCAATGAAACTCTCCATGTGATGCCTGTTGAAGTATTTGGTTCTAGACGTGAAGGGCGCACTACATCCATCTACAGTCTTTTGGGTAGAAGTGGAGACAATGTGACCCCATCAAGGCATCCTCTTCTACTGGCACCCTCGGCAGTGCACTCAGCTTCTCCTCGGCAATCTGGTAAGCTCCTTCGAGGGATGGTTTTTAGTGCTTGTATTCTTACAGCTATTTTAGTTCTTACCTGTACTTGGACTTAATTCTTTCCACTTGTTTGATATTTGAATTCTTTGCCTATGATGCTGGAACTTGCTGTTGCAGAGAATGCACGTGACATGGTCTTTTCAGACAGGAACTTGGAGAGCACTTCGTCACGGTTGGACTCCATTTTTCGTTCCCTGAGGAATGGGCGTCATGGACACCGTTTGAACTTGTGGGTAGATGATAATCATCAAAGTGGTGGATCAAATGCAGGTTTAGTGCCACATGGCCTTGAAGAGCTGCTTGTTTCTCAATTGAGACGACCAGCCCCTGATCAGCCTTCTGATCAGAACACAACGGCACAGGAACCTCAAAGTCAAGGTGAAGTTAGTCAGTTTCAGGAATCAGAAGCAGGTGCAAGGCCTGGCATTGCTGTTGAGAACAGTGAAAGTAGTAATGTGCCACCTTCAACTGTAGTAGTTGATACCTCTGTGAATGCTGATGTGAGGCCTGATGCGAGTGACTCTCTACACGGAACAGATGCATCCAGTACACAGTTGCAATCTGTTGAAATGCAGTTTGAACACAATGATGCAACTGTGCGGGACGTTGAAGCCGTGAGCCAAGCAAGCAGTGGAAGTGGGGCAACCTTGGGTGAAAGCCTTCGAAGCCTAGATGTTGAAATTGGAAGTGCTGATGGGCATGATGATGGTGGAGAAAGGCAAGCTTCTGCAGATAGAATGCCGTTGGGTGATCCACAGGCAGCTCGCACAAGGAGGACAAATGTGTCTTTTGGGAATTCTGCACCTGTTGGTGGAAGAGATGCATCACTTCATAGTGTAACTGAAGTTTCAGAAGGTTCTAGCCGAGAAGCAGATCAGGATGGTCCAGCAGCAGAGCAGCAAATCAATAGTGATGCTGGTCCTGGAGCAATTGATCCTGCATTCCTGGATGCTCTTCCGGAGGAGCTGCGTGCTGAAGTTCTTTCAGCTCAACAGGGTCAAGTCGCTCCGCCCTCGAATACTGAACCACAAAATGCTGGAGATATTGATCCAGAATTCCTTGCAGCCCTTCCCCCTGACATCCGAGCAGAAGTTCTAGCACAGCAGCAAGCACAGAGGCTACATCAATCTCAGGAACTGGAAGGTCAACCTGTTGAGATGGATACAGTCTCAATAATTGCAACGTTTCCTTCAGATTTGCGAGAAGAGGTACATAGGTTGTTGGAGTGTGTTAAAGAATTGAAATGAGCCTGTATAATTTTTTCTTTATGTTTCCTAATCAGGTTCTCTTAACTTCATCTGATGCCATCCTTGCGAATCTCACGCCTGCTCTTGTTGCTGAGGCAAACATGTTGCGTGAAAGATTTGCACACCGGTACAGTCGTACCATCTTTGGTATGTACTCTAGGAATCGCAGAGGTGAAACTTCAAGAAGAGGTGAAGGTATAGGGNGATACAGTCTCAATAATTGCAACGTTTCCTTCAGATTTGCGAGAAGAGGTACATAGGTTGTTGGAGTGTGTTAAAGAATTGAAATGAGCCTGTATAATTTTTTCTTCATGTTTCCTAATCAGGTTCTCTTAACTTCATCTGATGCCATCCTTGCGAATCTCACGCCTGCTCTTGTTGCTGAGGCAAACATGTTGCGTGAAAGATTTGCACACCGGTACAGTCGTACCATCTTTGGTATGTACTCTAGGAATCGCAGAGGTGAAACTTCAAGAAGAGGTGAAGGTATAGGATCCAGCCTGGAGAGAGCTGGGGGAAGCATTGCCCGTAGGTCGATTGGAGCGAAGCTAGTTGAAGCTGATGGAGCTCCTTTAGTTGACACGGATGCCCTGCATGCCATGATTAGGTTGCTTCGTGTGGTTCAGGTATAAACTTTATTATTTAGATATGTACTTTATATGTCTTATTCTTCATTATCTATGTATTAATGCACATAATATTGCAGCCACTGTACAAAGGTCAGCTGCAGAGGCTTTTTCTGAATTTATGTGCTCATCATGAAACCAGAACTTCTATGGTGGAGATTCTCATGGACATGCTAATGCTTGATACAAGAAAGCGTATCAACAACTTGAGTGCCCCTGAGCCTTCTTATAGGCTTTATGCTTGCCAGAGTAATGTGATGTATTCACGTCCCCAGTCTTTTGATGGTAAGACCCCCTATTTAAATGCTCCTTCGATGGGCAAGTGTTGATTGCCCTGCCTATAATAATTAAAGTTGAGCTGTGTTCAAGAATAGGTGGAACATGGTATTAGATTTTCTGTCAAGGACATATACATATATTTGTAGTTTGAGCTCCTGGTGCTTCAAAGGTTTTCATTACTTATTTTTTTACTTTGTATGCTTCATAAAGTTTGGCTTGACGTCCAAAATTCTCTTTTGTTGTGGTGTCCAAAAATTTTAAACTTGAAAAAAAACTCCAAAATTCTCTTTTGTTGT
The DNA here is from genome assembly GCA_003123785.1 of Pterocarya stenoptera. NCBI lineage: Eukaryota > Viridiplantae > Streptophyta > Magnoliopsida > Fagales > Juglandaceae > Pterocarya > Pterocarya stenoptera. The sequence goes on from QEOT01006658.1 coordinate 29,281, forward strand.
ATTCAGTGCTTTTGACATGTGGCAGTCATGTGCAACTTGCCATAATCTTCATATGTACTGTTTTGTTCTCAAAGGTGTTCCTCCCTTGGTGTCTCGGCGTATTCTTGAGACTCTTACTTATTTGGCTCGAAATCACCCCTCTGTGGCGAAGATTTTACTTCAGTTTAGGTTGCCTCAGCCTGCTATGGCAGAGCCAGAGAATACTGATCAGGCACGGGGTAAAGCTTTGATGGTTGTTGAAGAGGATGAAATGGATAAGAGTGAGCATTGGGATGGATATATATCCATTTCGTTGCTTTTGAGCCTCTTGAATCAACCCCTTTATCTAAGGAGTATAGCCCATCTTGAACAGGTGATCCTTCCCATGAAGTATTTTTTTTTTCCTTATATTAATTCTTTTAGGTTTGTTGATGTGTACGGGATGTATTTACCTTCTGTATTTTTTTCAGCTTCTTAACTTATTGGAGGTCATTATTAATAATGCTGAAAGCAAGTCAGTATCTGAGAAATCTGGGGCATCTGCATCAGAGCAACCATCTGTTCCAGAAAGTGCAGCTTCAGATGTTGGGGTAAATAGAGAATCTGGTCCAATTTCTTTAGGTGTTGCTACATCATCCAAGGATGTCGACTCCTCCAAACTCACCACCTCTGGTTCGCACAAGGAATTTGATGCTCAAACCGTACTGCTTAATCTGCCACAAGCAGAACTTCGACTTCTATGCTCATTGCTTGCACGAGAGGGGTATGATGTGCTTTTGACCTATTTAATTGCATTTTATGTTCTTTTTTTTTTTTTTTTTGTATTCTCTGTTGTGTTTTTGGTTCCATACGATCATTCATACACGTGCAGTTGCATTTTTACTGGAAAGCTTCTATCACAGTTTGATTGGGTCACTCATCACTCATGGGTCCCACATTTCTGTGTCCAAGCTTTATGGTGGTCAGGGCCATGCTTTTGCATCTAACAATCCACATGTGATAAACACACAACTGACCCTCTGACATCTGCATTGTAGCTTTATTATTAAGTTCATTGTGAGGGTCTGTCTTAGACATTGGTTTTAATTTTTTTGTTGGGAGTGGATGTGATTTTAACCTTGTACATTAGCATATAAATGTGGTCTGACAAATTTCATGTTGCTTCCAGACTCTCAGATAATGCATATACTCTTGTGGCAGAGGTAATGAAGAAATTGGTGGCAAATGCTCCGACTCATTGTCATCTGTTTGTTGCTGAGCTAGCTGGGGCCATTCAAAATTTGACTACATCTGCTGTAGATGAGTTGCGCATGTTTGGTGAAGCTGTGGAAGCCCTCCTCAGTACAACATCTTCTGACGGAGCTGCAATCTTGAGGGTTCTGCAGGCATTAAGCTCCCTTGTTGCCTTGCTGAGTGAGAAAGAGAATGATCCACAAATTCTTCCCGAAAAGGATTATACAGCTGCACTTTCTCGGGTGCGGGACATAAATGTAGCTTTGGAGCCTTTGTGGCTGGATCTGAGCACCTGCATTAGCAAAATAGAGACTTATTCAGACTCAGCACCCGATTTGACGACATCATCTAAAGCATCCACCTCTAAACCCTCTGGTGCAGTGACTCCACTCCCTGCAGGCTCTCAGAACATCTTACCATATATAGAATCATTCTTTGTGGTGTGTGAGAAGTTACATCCCTTGCAGCCAGGGTCTAGTAATGAATTTAGTTTTGCTGCAGTTTCAGAGGTTGAAGATGCAGGCACTTATGCTGGTCAGCAGAAAACCTCAGGGCATGCTTTGAAAGTTGATGAAAAACATATTGCATTTGTGAAGTTCTCAGAGAAGCATAGGAAGCTACTTAATGCTTTCATCCGACAAAATCCTGGATTGCTTGAGAAGTCCTTCTCACTCATGCTGAAGGTGCCTAGATTTATTGACTTTGACAATAAGCGTGCTCACTTCAGATCAAAAATAAAGCATCAACATGACCATCATCACAGTCCTCTAAGAATTTCTGTAAGAAGAGCTTACATTCTGGAGGATTCTTATAATCAGTTGCGAATGAGATCCACTCTAGAGTTGAAAGGGAGGTTGACAGTTCACTTTCAAGGAGAGGAAGGCATTGATGCAGGTGGACTTACAAGGGAGTGGTATCAATTGCTTTCCAGGGTTATTTTTGACAAGGGAGCACTACTTTTTACGACTGTGGGTAATGAATCAACATTTCAGCCAAATCCTAACTCCGTTTATCAAACAGAACATCTTTCATATTTCAAATTTGTTGGGCGAGTGGTGAGTACATTTTATTGTTGCTTTCAGTCCATTGAGAAATTGTTTGTGTGCTTCTTGCTTATTCCTTCTTGTCTTTTCAGGTTGGGAAAGCACTTCTTGATGGACAACTTTTGGATGTCCATTTCACCCGATCTTTCTACAAGCATATATTGGGAGTAAAAGTTACCTATCATGACATTGAAGCCATTGATCCAGCTTACTTCAAAAACCTTAAGTGGATGCTTGAGGTAGCCACATGCAACTTTTCTTCTCTCTCTCCCTCTCTCTCTGTTTGCAGCTTCCCTCCTTTTTTGGCAAGAGCCAATTTGTTTTATTTGGTTTCTTGCTTGCCTTTACAGAATGACATAAGCGATGTTCCAGAATTTACATTTAGCATTGATGCTGATGAGGAGAAGCTGATATTGTATGAGAGGACAGAAGTAATGATTTTTCCAAACTCCTTTATGTACTTTGGTTTCTCCGGCAAGATATAATATTGTTATATTACATGTGGTGCTTTTAATGCAGGTGACCGACTACGAACTGATTCCTGGTGGAAGAAATATTAAAGTTACCGAGGAGAATAAGCACCAATATGTTGATCTAGTTGCTGAACATCGGTTAACAACTGCCATTCGTCCTCAAATAAATGCCTTTTTGGAAGGATTTAATGAATTAATTCCTAGGGAATTAATTTCGATCTTCAATGACAAGGAACTTGAATTACTTATTAGTGGGCTTCCTGATATTGATTGTGAGTTTCCTTCATTAATATGTAAACTTTTGTCCCCTTGAAGATTCCTTCATTCCCCCCCCCCCCTCCCCCCCCTCTCTTTCTCTTGAAAGAATCCAAAGTACAAAATGATTCAGCAGTAACAAAAGATTTTTGTTCCTGTCTTTCAGTGGATGATATGAGGGCAAACACTGAGTATTCTGGGTACAGTCCTGCATCTCCTGTTATTCAGTGGTTTTGGGAAGTTGTTCAGGGTTTCAGCAAGGAGGATAAGGCTCGTCTCTTGCAGTTTGTGACTGGCACCTCTAAGGTATTTTCCCTTTATATATAATTATGTATAGACTTACTATAGGACAATTTATGTGAAACTCATACATATGATGGTTTATGTATGATTTTTAAGAAAGCACACCATGGCCTGAATATGGACGCATGCTTGTTTGTATTGTTGCCTTTTTACTCAGCAGTTGATCCCATAGACGTTATCTTGGTTCAAATTACCTAAACCTTCAAGTTACTTCGTATACATGTTTAATGTATCAAGTGATCCTATTTGTGAATTTTGAATGTTGGGTTGACAGAAGTGTCAGCTTTTTCACCTAATGTATCAGGTCAGACTGATTGCAGTATAATTTGATTGTTCTATTGAGAATTATCATAATGAAGCCCTAGTGGCTTCAGTGCATAACGGGGTAGTAAAAGAAAGCCCCTCCCCTACTTATCCAAAAAAAAAAAGAAAGCCCTCCCCTTTTTGTGTCTGATGACTGAACTACACAACCGGGTGGAGGGGACTGTCTCCCTTAAATGTCCCACCCGTGGAGTGGGATTTGATCTGTAAGTCCTTAATAATTATCAAGTAACTTTGTACTCGGCCCCTCTTAATTATCTTTCTTCCCCTACTTTATTCGCATGGCCCAGTCTTTTAGATCTCTCATTCTTTTGCCTTTGTATTTTGATTTCTCTGGTTTTTTTAATCTCTAATTCTCATACATCAGTTGAATTTCATTCTGAAGGACAATCACACGTCTGTATACAATGCACACCTTATTGATGCACAAAAGGGGCTGACTTCACCTGCTGTACCTTATTTGTACTGAATGACGTGTTTTTTGTAGCTCATTCCATGCGTGAATTTATTTGGACCTATAAAAAAAAAAATTTATGGATATATTTGGGAAATGTGCACTTTTGAACGAACTTGTTTGGTACACATTGTCTTTTGACTTTTAAGTTAATATTAGTGGTTTGAACTCTGCTCTTTCCAATTTCCAGGTGCCTTTAGAAGGATTCAGTGCGCTTCAAGGAATTTCAGGCTCACAAAAGTTTCAGNAAAAAAAAAAAAAAAAAAAAAAAAACTATGATATGTTGATGTTTTCCATTCGCGTTACTTCCGTTGCTAGTAGCATTGCTTTTACAATATCCTGATTCAAATTCTTTTGATTCATGTAGTTTCAACCAGCTGGACCTACCGGAGTATCCTTCTAGACAACACTTGGAGGAGAGGCTGCTGCTTGCGATTCATGAAGGCAATGAAGGGTTTGGATTTGGTTAAGAATAATAATGGGAGGCATCAAAGTATCCTTGTAGATAATACAGATTGTATCAAATGCTATCATCAAATAGAATTGGGTGTTAATTGTGGGACGTTGGGATAATGCAAGTTGATATATTGTATAGTCGTACATGTGTTATGGGAAATGCCTCTGGCAGTTTTTTTTTTATTTTGCCAGCATTTTATTCTTTTCAAGTTTACTGCCTCTTTTACCCCTCACGAAAAATATAAATTAGTAAAAAATAAAATTAAATTGAGCTGTTCTTGTGTTTGCTTAAACCGAGGCCTAAGCTTATTAAGCACCTCCTGCTTTCGGTAACAACTCGCAAGATACAAATTCAGAGTCGTTTAGTCCGTTATTATACATTGCGCAAATAATATTACTATTTCTAAAACTGAGCGATCCAAATCCAAGAAGAGTATGGGAGTTAAAACAACAACAAATAAATGAAACAAATAATAGCAAATATCTTTTTTCTGCATTCTCGGACATTGATCTTAGGCCTAGTTTTCATAGTAGGTTACCACTTTATTATGTACCATATAATCTGTACAATTTCTAGTTGCTGATAGCAGGTCAGGTTGCCTAATTACAAGTTCGGCTTCCGCCTAAAGAAAGCAGTGCTTGAAGCAAATGAATAATGGACACTCGAGATGTTTGGAGAATGAAATGAATGAAAAAAATGTGTGAATAATAGTGAAATGATTTGAGTTAAGATATTTTATTGAATTTTGGAAAATGAGAGAAAAAAATTAAATAAAAAAATTCTAAAGTGAATATTTTATTATAAAAACTATCGTTGAGGGTTACAACTAATGAGTGCATTATAAAAACCAACTTCTTTTCTGCATAAATGGTGTACAATAATATAATAATTTGTAATTTAAATAATAACTCAATTAAATTTGTATAGGGTTAATACTATAAGGTTATAGCTATAGTAATTTTTATTTGTTATAATAGTATAATATAATATTATTAGCTAAAAAATCCGATGCTCCTATCTAATTTCAGGCCAGCAAAAAAAGTTGTCAATGCTATCTGAAATGCCTTCTATTTAATCTTTGATTATTAATTATTAGACTTTCTTTGGATAGTGTAATTGCAAAATATGAAAAAATAAAATAAAAATATTATTACTAAAAATATAATATTATATTATTATTTTGATGATTCTAATGGCTAATTCAACGTAGAGTTATGGATAGGAAAGTTTTGAAATTATAAAAAATATGTACTTTTCTTTGAATTTTAAGGATGACTTTAATGAAGCCGAAGCCAATGCTCTGAGTGCTGACCCGGTCATTTTTGCTATCCCCAATGACCTCGGCATCAATGCGGCTTACACGCGGTGAACGCAACAAAAAGGTGAAATCAAATGTTTTCACTGATCCTTGCACCGATAATTCGTGACTCATCCCATATTTTCAAACATTGACAACACAAAAATGTGGAACACAAAAAAGAATGAACACAAACATTGGAGCTTAATATAATGAAAATGCACTTGCTTCTATCTCAGCCAAAACTTTGACTTATTGTTTTTGTCCTTGTTCCCTGGCAACTGATCTTTATAAAGATTGCTGCCAGAAAATGCTCTATGAACAGTGACTGCTGGTTTTGTGCTTCTTGTAAGCCTTGACAATGCTTTGGATTGATCAATATGCCTCCCTTTAGTTGATTCATTTGACAATATCCTCTTATCAAGCAAAGGACTCGACGCCAAGAAAGTGTTCTCAGTCCCTATGCTTTGGAGACCTCTCCTTCTCCTTATCTGGTGGAGAGTGTCAGTTCCTTTGAGCAAGACAGACTCCTGGTTAATTGCTCGGTTTGTAGAGTTTAAGCTCCTCAGACTTGGGGGATCCATTTGTCCTGGAGTTTGCACTCTTGACCAGGTTTTCCTTTCATTAGAGGTGGTTCCTGACTTATCAGCAGAACATGCTGGTAGCATGTACTCTTGTTGTTCTTGCTGTCTCAACTTTAATTCAAGCTCTTCAATCTGTCATTAACATGTAGGAAGCGAATATATGAGCAATTGCAGCTACCATTGAGGGTTACAACTAATGAGTGCATTTTGTCCATGCACAACATAAAATGGTATAAGAACCTTCCGTTGAAGCATTTGAAATCCTTGGTTGCCTCCTTCAATTTGCAACTTGTTTTCAAGTTCAATGGCCTGTAACCAAAAAGAGAAATAAAAAAAAAGCAACTCATTCTTTTTTCTGTTTATCCTCTGCCTATAATTTGCTAATTTCAGTGGCATGTAAACCTGAAAGGAAAATAATAGACATACAACCTTTTTACAATCATTTATACAACTAAGTTTTAAATGAGAGACATTTTTGTAAAGTAACTTACAAAAGTAACATCACTTTACATAAATACCCTCGTGTTAATACATAGGTGTAAAAAAGGTTGTAAAAAGGATTGTACGTGTATCATTACTCGGTGAGCTCCTACAAAATGATTGAAATGAATGACCCCTTCTCAATCAGCTTAGTTGGGCATGTTTCCACCAGTATCTTATTAGCTGGTCCATTTGGTAGGTGAGAGAGAGAAGGGGGTCTTGCAGTTATTCTGGACAGTTGATAGTGATATTGTAGAAACTGTGAGAATAACTTATTGATTTGAATAAAGAAGACAACCTGTTGATTTAGCATTGCAGAATGACGCTCAAATTCTTGTGTTCTCTCCTTCAACTTGTTCTCAAGCTCCTTGACCTGACAGACCTGTGAAGAATAAGGAGAAAAACAAGCTTTACACCTTGATTCTCAAGCATGATTATGATTGCTGCTCCAATAAACAGTTTGCCACATTCTGTACAGCATTTGTTGCCATCTCATCAGAAAAATGATTCCACTAATCGACTAAGAGTGATATTTGATTCTCAAGCATGATTCTGATTGCTGCTCCAAAACAGTTTGCCACATTGTGTACAGCATTAGCTGTCATCTCATCAGAAAAATGATTCCACTAATCGACTAAGAGTGATATTTTTTTCCTGGGGAATATGATGGCAGGAATTGCACTTGCCCTCACACATCACTTCCTTTGAGCATACTATCGTATGAAGAATTTCAATAATCAAGGGTATCTCGTGAGGATCTGAATGAACCCAAGATATCAATGCCTACATGTGTAGGTCATCATAACTGAAATTGAATGAGATAGCTTTTATTAAACGCACCTTGTGCTGAAGAGTTGTGGACTCTGCATGCTCTTGTGCTCTCAGCTTGTTCTCAAGCTCCTTCACCTTTGGCAAAATAGAAGCCAGAATGACATATTTTAGGTTGCCTATAACAAAAGAGAAGTAAATGAAATCAACATAATTCATCTGCCCAGCAACCTTCTGCTGAAGACTCAAGCAAGTTTCTTCCTTCCCATTTACTCCCTCTGAAAGTTGTAACAACTGCTTCTCCAGCTGTCTGCATAGCTGTGTCTTCAGCGCAATCTTCCCTTCAAGTTCACTCAACTTTTCTTGTTGGATTCTGCAAATCTGATCCTTGCCTTTGGCCTTGCCCTCGATATTACGCAAGTTCTCTTCTAACTTCCAAAAAGCATTGTCTTTGGATCTCAATTCTTGCTTTGCTTTATCAAGCTTCAAATAAAGTACTGGTTTGTTCTATTAATTGAAATAAGAAGTTTGACATATGTGTGCATGCATGAATCATAACTGTCAATGAAAGGAGCATTCCAATTGATGATCCCAGAGCATACCATGATTTTCAGCTTTTGAAGCTCACCCACATCAATCTGCTTCCTTGCAGGACCCAACTCCACACCTCGAACACGAGTTGCAAAATTTAATGAGCTTAGAGTCTCACCTAGGTCCTGTTCCAAAGGGCTGATTTGCACAAACATCAAAGTCTTGGAATCGCCGCCTGAACATCAAAGAACAGGAGCATCTTTTAATTCTTGACCTACTCTTCTAATTCAAGAGATCATGAATTAAGAAAACTTGTATCTGACTTATTATGTGAACCAACTCCATCTTCTTGCAATAACAATATTTCAAAGAAAGAACACTCTCACGCCCACTGAGGTGGTAATTAAAACAAAAAGAATTTGTTACTGTGTGGTATCTAAATGCTTCCTTTTGCTGATGTAGCAATGGTGTCTGAATGCTTACCTAAGGAGTCTTGAAGTATGTGTGTGAGTTTAGAGTTCCTGAAAAATCCCAACGTATAAATCAGAGAATAAAAAAGGCAAGAAATGTCTGTATATAGGAAAGATAAAACCAAACCTGTATGGAATGTGGCTGCTTTTGGATGCCAATGCAGAAATTACATCCCCAAGAGCTGAAAGAGATCTATTTATGTTTTGAGCTTCCTTGAGACGTTCTCCTTGCACCTCGGTTTTGGCTAGCCTCTCGCTGCCAGCCAAGTCCACAAGCCATAGCTTGCTATTGGTGCACTCTTCAGTCATCAAATTCTTTGCTTTTACCATTATGCACAGCATGCTAGAAAAAAGGGAAAAGAACAGTAATATATAGAAAATGATATTAAAAAGTAAAGGCTACTTATCCGCACACCCTCATGCAAAGACCATCCTAGATTAACGCAAACAACATTTAGAATAATACTTACCAATGAGATCGGCTACTGTATTCATTCACATTGTTTGATCCCACAGCTCTGGCATTGCTTCCAGCCTGCAGAACACTCCATACCTCCTTAATGTTCCCAACTTTGGCTTCAACAATTCCTGGTACATGATGAGCCCCTTCAGGAGCTTGCCTTATCTCCAACCTGATATATATAGAGCGAATGAAAATTGCAAGGTCTGGTCAATATTAATGCACTTAAATCAAAGGTTTCTACATGTCATATGGTCAGACTAAAAGAATAGGTAAGTTGGACAAACTTTTGGGAGAGCGAAAGATGTAGGGCAAGTCACTTGATCTCTTCCAAGTAATTTAATTCAATGAATGAGATAAAAAATTTACTTCTTGGATGTTGGAGAAGTGGCAAGCAAGTCCCTGATTTGTTCATTGTAGACTTCAAGCACACTAATAGATATGTTGTAAGTGAAAGTTTCTTTTCTTTCCTCAGAAATTTTGAACAACTGCTCCAGTGTCCTATAATTGACTCCTCGGTTCTGCTCCGAGCCTTCCATTGTGAAAGTTTTGCCCGTCCCTGTTTGCCCGTATGCAAATATACAAACATTGTAGCCATCCAACACTGAAACTACCATTGGTGAAGCATCTGCAAATACGTTTACTGTCCAGGAGAAGAAGATTTTGTGAATCACGTTTAAACTAAAATATACTCCAAGGCTGGTATTTCCAGTAAAGGATAATGATGGGCAATATAATCATATGTATGTACACCATATACCCAGGTTGAGTTCATTCCACGCATACCTTGACCATCCTGTGGGGTATAAACTCGGTCGAACCTGAAGATCTTCTTTGTCAAGCCACTCGAAAGTATCCCAAGTTCTCCATCCTTAGCTGCATTAAAGTCTGTAACTGTTGCAAACCCAGATTGCATCTCCTCGTTTCTCAAAGGTCGGCATCTGCAAAAGACTCTGATGTTCCCTGTAATGACACAGTTAAGAAGAGCATCAGTTAGTCAAAATTCACAAGCCAAGGGTGTGAGGAGAACATTGTTATTGGGCGCATCATAGGAAAAGATTATGCCTTTTGCTTCCTGGATCTGGTTATAAAGCATCTTTCTTTTTGCCTGCTCCTCACTAAACTTCAATTTAAGAGCGTCACACTGTGCAACTGCAATTAATACAGAATGTTAGAAAGCATGAAATTCAACACCAATTTCACCTGGGTCGTAATGCAAACTTACCCAGTGCTTGAACTGCAAATACCATCTTGCTCAATTCAGGAATAGAATCAAAACACTCGTATGCTTCACGAGATAACTGACAATGCTCTTGTTTCATGTTCTGAAATGGAATGGTGAACAATATATATTCAAGTATGAAACATAAATGAACAAGTATAACCATGGAAATCAGATATTTACCTTGACTTTCTTCTCTAAATCATCGACAACTGCAGCCCACAGCCTTTTATCACATTCATATCTACTACATATATCTCTCAAATTTGCTGCTTGCTCTTCCATAGCTTGATCTGAAAATCATTATCCATAAGCACATATTTTAATCTTTGAAACCACTATGAATTGAAATCGTGAGTGGACTAAACAAGCAGTACACTGCTCAATAAGACCTAAAAAGATTATGTCCGCAGCCAAAATAAAATATGATATGGTAAAATACTTTGGATGTCAGTATTTTTTTTTTTTTTTTTGATAAGTAAAAATATTTTATATATCAAAAGGAGAAATCAAGTACACTGAAAGTATACAAGAAAACACTTTGCCCAAAATGACCCAACAAGCCCCTAAAGACCCTTTGGATGTCAGTATTAGCACACCCTGAAGAATTTATGGGATTGTATCTCACCTAAATAATGATACTGAAGGAACTTGTCGTCAAGTTCCATCCGAACCTTCTCAAGCTGCTCGCTTGCACCTGTCAGTGACATCCATGCCTCATGACATTCATCTGTCTTAAGCTGGCACTGGGTCTTCAGCTCCGCTATCTTTTTTTCGTACTTGGCAGTAGATATCATCCTCAAGTAC
>QEOT01006659.1:0-153293 GCA_003123785.1 Pterocarya stenoptera
GTTTAAATCAAATAATATTATATCATCAGCTGTTTGTAAAAAAATTTTATTATAATTTTTTATATAATATTATCCACAGACACGTAATACTTTTTGTCACGAATGGCATGGAAATTAGCGAGCATGCTCCCAATGTTTCCATTTGCTGATGTACATGATTCCCATTACCGGCCGATGGCTATTGACATTAATAATTTTTTATTGTACGATTAATTAGGCTTTATCGGGTGGTCCACGTTTCCTTAATTTATTCGCCTTGAATTGGCTTGACAGTCTTTGAAATATGATTAGGTCTCACAAGATTAATTTGTGTAATAAATTAAAACTATACGGCCCAGAAAAGAGACAAACAATGCAGAAACATGATCATGTATGTGTGTGTCTATATATAAATATATATATATATATAGAGAGAGAGAGAGAGAGGTTATATATATAGTCTAAGTTCAGGGTAATATATAACGTAAGATATTAAAGGGATTTCTTGAAACTTGGGAGGCGGCTAGCTAGCTGCTTTACCAGTACTAAAACATTGCATATATGCAAGTAACTAATTATCAATAACAATGATACATCTACATGCAATTATTTAAAGTTTTTTGTTTTATTTAAAAAATGCTAAAGTTTTCTTGATTTAAATATTTCATTAATTTTACCAAATTACACTATATTTGAATTAGAGTACTTGTAAATTATACGTACCGATAGGTATATTATTAATTATAAGTACTTGTTTGATAAATGGAAAATGCTATGGGAAATGAGTAAGATTATATATAGAAACAGATTTTTTTTTTTACAACTTTGCTTGGTGTCCATTTTTGGAAAATGGAAAATTTTACGGTATTTTATAAAAATCATGTCTTCTATTTAAAATGGAGTTATAAATTGGTTGTAAAAAGACTTAAATATTTAATTATTCAAGTTTTGGGTACTACAACACTCATCTGATCACTTCTATCCTATTCATGTACTGAAGTGATGCTGTATATAATGCATGATCTATAACCCTTTTATCAACTTATATTAATTCTTTTAACTGAATAGTTATTAATGATATATATATATATGAGTAATGTTATACACCACATTCTTATTATATTTTGATCATACTAAGTAGTATGTGGCATATTTATCATTATTAGATGATAAAGAATCATGCAATAAATGATCATTTAATGGTAATAAATGTACCACATCATACTTAATAGGATGAAAGTGAGATGGTAGGATGGTGTATAAAATTATATATATATATATTTAATAGGATACTTCAATAGGCCAGGCAGTGACATTTGAATTGGGTACTTGAAGTATTCGTGCGTTGAGTGTCATCAAATTAACATGATACCTTTAAAGGCATGATCAACATATATATTGATCTTGTACGTCCATAAAATAATTTGTTTTCATTCTTTTTATATAATTTTAATCCTCATGAATAGAATAATTTACCCTTAATTAAGTACTCTTAATATTTGAATTCTTGCATATATATATATATATAATCAAGGATTGTCTGATCAAGAGTACCCGAGGTTTTATTTAATTCAGATCAGATAATAATGATTCATTAATTTCGGTACTCTCATTGATGAACATGCAGAATTAATTAACTAAAATACTTGCTACTTTCGGAGATCAATATAATAATTAACAGATCAGTACTTGTTATTTCCATACATTAATCCAGTAGTGATAATCTCGAAGATATGCTGTAATTAGGCTTGTATTTTTATAAATGATTGATCGATGCACATAAAAGGATAGTTAAGAGTACTAGAGCTTGTGATCTGGCTTGATCTAGCTAACATATTACAAATTAGACCCTCCAATTCTGGAAAAATATATAGATAATTAGTAAATTGTGAAAACTTTGGCCCTGGAATTAGAGAAAAATAAAACACTAGTACTGGTCGAGAGGATCATCATGATCAACATTAATGAACATCAAGATCATGGATTAATAGAAAGAAAATAAAAAAGGAAGAAAAGACCTGAACCACAGTACCATGCATGCATGCCGCCCTCCTCTATACATTTTAGATTTTAGGACAGTAAATTATATTTATAATTAATAGAAGAAGAAAAAACAAACGGAATGTCTACCAATTAAATGGCTGATAATATAAGCGTATAGAAACTATATGTATATATATATATATATATTCTTAATCTGCATATATTAATGAACTAGCCAAAATATATATTAAATAATTATTACCAGCCTACAGATTTAAAATTAAAGTGAATTAATATTCAAAGATATGAATCAATATGTATAAATTAACAAGACAAATAAAAGCAATATATAGAACTATTAATGAATATTAGTTCTTTTTTCTTTTTCTTTTTGCATATAATTATTAACTCAGAAAATTAATTAGCAGTACTTTATATAAGATAATGAGGAAATTAATTAAGAAGCAAGCACCTAATTATTGTATTACATAATGAGTTGAAAAACAAAGTCTTAGAGAAATATATTAAGTAGTATACATGATGATGCATATATATAACCCGTGAAATTCTCACCTTGATCATGATCTCTAATTACTTGCATTTTCTTCACTACTAATTGGGTCTTAATTAGTACTCAGCTTTCTCACCCATCTGATCATCTTCACAAACCCTAAGTCTAAAATTGTGGCCGGCCATGACCCGGCCAAGGATTATTATAAGCCTCATGGCTCAACTGCCCACCGTTGGGAAGCAAATTTGGAGGCAAATTGTAGACCGGCATCTGTGAATGCTCACCCATTCCACCTTGCTGCTGCTGCCCTCCTCCACTTCTGAATCCCGGCGGCGGAGAGATTCCACCACCACCACTAGCTACCTCATGTCCCTGTCCTGCAGGGCCACCACTTTCGTCTTCATCCTCCAAAGGCAATCTTTCGTAGGTGGCATTCGAAAATGTCGCCGCCATCACCATCACGGACCCAGCAGCCACAAGCGGGCCCACCACACTGCCGCCCACCACCTGACCTTGTCCGCCGGCGAGATAGATGGTGAGTCCGGTGGAGCCGGGGGGTGCGGGTCCGGGCAGAAACGAACCTGTGAGTGAGAGAATCTCGAAGCGGCCTTGAAGTGCCATGACAGCAGCTGCAGGCGCAGACGGCTGGCGAAGCGAAACGTTGGTAACGGTGCCGCTGGCGCTGAGCACACAAACACCTCTCTGCCGCCTTCTCGCGAATTGAGCCACGCTATCTGCAACATCAGCTCCACTTGCTATTTCCATGACATGGCTCCGAAGCGCATTAGGGCTGTCTCGGGTGACAAATATAGGCGGTTTCGGCTTGTTTTTGGAGCCAGGTGGGCGGCCTCTCGGCCGTCGAGTGGCTGCATCGATTGCGCCTTCTCTCGGCTCCTCACTGTTCTCCCTTTCTTCGTCTTCTTCGTTCCCACCTCTGCTGTTTCCGGTTCCACTGTCATCGTTAATGGATATTCCCAGATCTGGTTGTTTCATTGGAGATGAACTTGCCGAGTTTTCCAGTCCAGCTAGACCCACCTGCCCGGTCCACCACCGGTTTGCCATGATTTCAACTCAAGCACAAGCAAAAAGAGAGAGACGATGATCAAAATCAACACTAAAATCACCCGAAGAAATAGTTGTTTAGGTCATGCATCTAAATCTAAATTCACACAAGTCAAAACCAAGAAAGATCAAGATGTTTGCTTGGGTTTGTGAAGTGAAGAAGACCTAAACAATCAAACTACCCAAAACTGATTTGAAAGCTTAAACCCGAAAAGATCTTTACGAAAGAAAACACAGATTAAAGTAGCGATGAGGAGAATTAATATAAAAAAAAAAAAAAACGAAGAGAAGCCAAAAGGATGAACAAGAAAAGAGATAAGTTAAATTTAAGGAGTGTATCTCTAGGGAACTCTTGGGGCTTTTTGGTGCATCTTTGCCTTTGATTGGGTGGCTTTGACGGTGGGAGTGTGTGTTAAGGTACAGGAAAGGTGTTGTTTCTTTTACTAAAATCTCTCTATAACTTGCTTTGAGAAATGAGAAGTGAACGAGAGAGGTGGAAGAAGTGTTGGGAAATTAGGGTTTGTTTGGTTGCGTGGGGTCGCGTGCGCGTGTGTTGGTGGGCTGCACGTCGTCGTCCTCCTCTCGCATATCGACATATGCTACAGGTTGACTTGGAGGTTGAAACTTCAAAAGAAAAATTATATTCATCAACACTAAATAGTATTGACTTTTTTTTTTTTAATTTTTTTTAAATTTTTTTTAAATGTGTGGTATATGAATAATGAGTTAAAGAATTCAATAAATTTAAGAAGAATAAAATAAAATAAAATTTTAAAAAAAATCTTAAATTAATATATCATGTCAATATTATATAAGAGCGTGTATTGATCTCTATATTGGTTTAAGTAGTAGATTCATCACATACCCTACGAAAATTCTTAAATTAAAGGATGCTGCTACAGTGACTGATAAATAGGATCGATTAATGTTACCGACGTGGATAGTTTTTATATTTAAAAAAAAAAAAAAATGGTATGAGTTTTCCTCTCCAAGAAGCCGATAACCCCATTCTTCATCATCCCAACCTCTTGATCTAACTCCAATATATTTTGTCTCAAGAATAGCTCCCTCACTTTCATGAGTTTGAGAGGAAGAGGGATTAGATCAGTCAACAGGATAATTACCAAAACTGTGAGGAATTTGGCAATTGTGAGGGACAGCATCAACTGGAATGAGTGTTGGCGATAATAGGTCGATAGATTGAGCAAATGAGTACTCAATCTACAAAGGATTATAAAGGCAAAAAATTGAAGAAGTATCCATTTGAAATGAACGTTTCATGAGCAGCTAAAAAAGTAAAGGAGATCAACAGGAATAGAGAAATATGCAACTGCAATCAAGAAATCTTGGATTTTGGAAGAGGAAAATTAAGACAATTTTCTTGTTTTTTTAATATAAAAAACTAGCCACATGGCATGCCATGTCGATCGGCAATATTTATTACTTATTAGTCAAATATCTCGGACAAACTAGCATTTTCCTAAATTAAATAAGGTTGCTAAGATTAAAAAAAAAAATATCCCAAACTGGTTAATCCGAATCAAGAACTAAATAAAAGTCTTAATTATTTTAGGTCAATGTAGGATTAGAATTTAGAGTGACCAACTAAGATATGTCATATTTTACCTACATGATATATTCGATCATTCTTTGTTTATTTAAGCTTGTTGAGAAACTGATATAGCTTGCTTTGGTACATTAGATTGTAAAGTATTTTTTTGTTGTAAAATATATCTAATGTATCACATAACCACATCATTTTGTGAGCTTCACTTTTATGAGATTTCTTTATGAAACAACCATTCTCATATAGAAAAGTACACTTATTGCTAGGTCAAATATTCTCTCAAAGGAAATGGGCCAAACACCACGTCACAAGGGCCCATGAACCCAAAACCAAAAGCCCGCTCATTAGAAACCAAGGCCCGACCGCCAAAGCGTAGCATTACAGGATTTGAATTCAATTGTCATTAATAACGATTTAATAACATAACGGAAAAGAATGTATATTCTCCAACATGATACCCATCCATGATATTCGCCCTGTGTATCCAATCCTCTTGGCATAGTAGCGGACTTGAAGCCCAAATAATACGTAGTCAAGTGAAGATTAGAGAGCGTCAAGCCGTAAGACATGCCGTTCCAGTTACACACTCGGCCTATACAAATAGAAGTCCAAGTACATACCAGAGGTAACTTTTGAATGATTTGGAAATTGAAATATTCCATACACCTATTCTGACTTAGACATAGGAGGTGTGCCTAACCACACCAAGCCCTTTTTATCTTCTTGGTGCAGGTTGCTGGAGGCCATTAGCAAGAATACAAAACAAATCCACAACACTTATACTACACTTAAATTATTATAAATTTTACATTTTGCACCTTCAAACTATGGACTCTGGTTTTTACGCTTTAATTCCATCCCAAACCACCAAACTGACATATTCTTCTCTCAAACTACCAAAACCTATCATCGTGCACCCTAATCAAATTATGGCATTTGAGATGAACTAAAAATAGGTGAAGGTGTTGGGAAATGACCAAATAACAAATGCTAATTTGAAGTGAATAATGGCGGAAGCAAACAAAGAAACAACAACGAGCACACAAAGAACACCAAGATTTCAGTTGTTCGGCTTAATGTGAGCCTACGTCCACTGTCGGCGTAGGTTTCAAACATTTTTCACTCCGAACAAAGATGGAGTACAAGATTAGAAATTACAAAATTCTCAACCAAAGTGTCAAAATACACTTGAAAATATCACAAATAGGATCCTTCTCTCTCTAGACAAATTTCGGCAGCCACAAATGGTAGAAGACCTAAAATGAATGATGAAACATTCATATTTATAGTGAAACGACGTGGACCCTAAAATTAGAACATTGGCTCGAGTGGACTGTCGAGTGAGTGTTAAGCAAACTCTTGGGTTGGATCCTACTCGAGCGGAGTGTAAAGCGGGTGTCAAGTGAAGTCTCAGGTTGCATCTTCGCTCGATCGGATTGTCGAGCGGGTGTTGAGCGAATTTTGGCTTGAGCCAAGGTCAAGAAACGGTCAAGCCAATCCTCAAATATGGCATTTTCAATATGAAATCAAGTCAAACTCAACAAATCTCCAACTTGGCTTGAATTGTACCAAGCCTAACAAGAAACCATTAACCAAAGAACCGACCCCCTCCATCAAATCCCCTAAGGGAATCACATACTCCGAACACCAATCAAGTCCAAACAAAGTTTGAACTTGTATACTGGAACTGGCTTTGTCATCATATCTACAAGATTCTCAGTAGTAGCAATCTTCTAAATTTCTAACACGCCTTCTATAACAATTTCTCATAGAAAATAGTACCTGATATCAATATGCATTGTCCTCTCATGATACATTTGATTTTTGATCAAATGTACTGCACTCTGGCTGTCACAAAATACTAAAATTGCATCATGTTGTAATCCCAAATCACTGATCAGACCTTTCCAACTAATAGCAGAACCACACAAAGTAAATACATACCCTATTAATGATCTTCTCTTATTCAAGTCCTCAACATAATCAGAATCAACATAACCAACCGCCCTCAAATTGTAGTTAGCTTCTCTATCAAAGACTAAGCCAAGATTCAAAGTACCTTTCAAATACCTGAGTATCCATTTCACAGCCTACCAATGAGCTATACCTGGGTTAGCCATGTACCTGCTGACAACACTCACTACTTGTGAAATATCTGGACAAGTACAAACCATTGCATACATAATACTACCAACTGCATTGGAATAAGAAACACTAGCCATGAACCGTTCCTCCTCGTTTGTATGAGAAGATAAGGATGCTGAAAGTTTAAAATGTGTAGCAAGTAGTGTACTTACTGGTTTGGAATTAAATATTCAAATTTCTGAAGAATTTTCTCAATGTACTTTCCTTGGTACAAGTACAACTTTCCAGCTTTCCAATCTCTGTGGATCTCCATCCCAAAATCTTCTTTGCAGCACTTAAGTCTTTCATTTCAAACTCATTTTTGAGTTGGGTTTTCAACAAATTAATGTCAGATATGCTTTTAGCAGCAATAAGCATATCATCGACATAAAGTAGCAAATAAATAAAAGACTCATCAGATAACTGCCTATGATAATCGCAACTATCATAGCTACTCCTCACATAACCATGATGTATCATAAAAGAATCAAAGCGTTTATACCATTTCCTCGAAGACTACTTCAAACCATACAATGATTTCTTCAATTTGCACACATGATCTTCTTTTTCTTGAACAATGAATTCCTCCGATTGATGCATGTAAACGGTCTCCTCAAGTTCACCATGCAAGAATGTTGTTTTAACATCTAGTTGCTGAAGCTCTAAGTCATGTGCTGCCACCATAGCAAGCAACACCCTGATTGAACTGTGTTTCACAACTGGGGAGAAAACTTCATTAAAGTTGATGCCTTCTCTCTGACTGTAGCCTTTTGTAACTAATCGTGCCTTGTACCTTGCATCTGCAATACCTTGGATTCCCTTTTTTCTCTTGAAGACCCATTTGCAACCAATAGTCTTCATCTTCTTAGAACCAAATCTCAAGTTTGGTTCTTGTGAAGATACTCAATCTCCTCAGTCATCACTGTGCACCATGTGCAGACTTCTTACCTTTGACAGCTTCTAAATAATTGGAAGGCTCTTGACCATCTATGTCCAATGCTGTAGTAAGTGCATACATCACCATGTCTGCATGAGTGAACACTCGGGTTGGCTCCTGCTCGAGCGTACTTTCGAGTGAGTGTCAAGCGAACTCTCAGGTCGTAGCTTCGCTCAAGCGAACTATCAAGCGGGTGTCGAGCGAGCTTTGGCTTGAGCCAGGGTTGAGCCACAGTCAAGCCAAGGTTGAGCAACGATCAAGCCAAGCCTCAAAAATGACATTTTCAACATGAGGGACATAATGTTGTGTAAGTGTCAATAGAAGGGACATAATGTTCGCTGCCAGATTTTAAAAAGTTGTGTAAGTGTCAATTTTTTCTAACTTGAGGGTTCAATGTATCAGTTTTGGTAGTTTGAGATGAAAAATGAAAAATTCTTGATAATTTGAGGGTTCAAATTGTATTTTTCAACTATTATATATATATATTTATATATATATCTCTCTCTCCCAAGATGGGGTTTTTGCTCGGTAAACTTCTAATCTCTTTCTTCTTACCTAAACCAAATTAATTGTCACTCAAATTCCTAATTGAAGTTAAAAATAAAATAAAATAATAGGCGCCCCTCCGCATAGAAAACTTCAAATTAGGCGTTATTATTTTTATGTATCGAAGACTTTATCTTAGCTAGATGACTAGACAAGTATAACATGACAATATACTAGTATTCAAGTAAGACGAAGTAATAACTGCAACTTTGAATGGTCTCATGAGGAAATTAAATAGTTCTCTTTGCACTTTCTAAATGAAGCGTATCTCACTACAAGAAATTCATCCATTTTTGGCGACTCAAATTGCCACAAATACTACCAAATTTCGTTGGAAATGAGTAATTCTGGCTAAATATCGTTGCCCAAATGTCGCCGCTTCTGTAGAGCTAAGTTAGCCAGTTTGTGCCGATTTTCAGAAACGGACAGAAATGACATCTATTTCCAGCGATATCTAATCGCCAGAAATATCACACATATCACCAGTAAAATATTATTCAGAATAGATTTTCTAGTAGTTAAAATTATATTTTTGGCGACCTAAATTCACCAGAAATAAACTAAATACACATTAGTGTCAATAGTTGAATTTCTCTGGAAAGACTAAGTCATTAGTTGTGGCAATTATCTAGTCACCGCAAATAATGTCTTATTGAGTCTTTGTGCATCATATTTATATGTACTCTTTGTGATTTATTTCCGGCGAGTTATTTTCACCAGAAATATGTTTTTTTTGTCCATAACCTATTCAGTTTTGTTGTATTTTGTCGTGGCATTATTTTTTCTAATATTTGTTTCTTTCATAACAGTTAATTGCTTGCTAATAAATTAAAAATACTAGATTTGGATAAATTCAGGCTGATTGCACATATAAATTATATGTCAACATCATTCAAATAATCTCGACATACATATTTGAAATTCACCAAGATTTAAGACTAAGTTTTACACAATACCATCCAACATATCTTTGAGTAGGGTGAGCAATAAAATTATATGCAATATAACACGGAACATATAATTATAGCATACTATAAATAAGCGAAAGTACTACGTACTAACAATAAGTTTTACCAACTGGTTAATTTGATATAGAAAATGCAAAATGTTCTTAAAGAAAAATTTACAAGAAAAATTACTTCTCTATATAATGTCAGTTATTAACATGATGAAAATCATGAAGTTCAAAATTCAAAATTTGAAATTTAAAAGAAAACTAACAAAATGAGTTTTGTAAGTAAAAGTGTAAGTAAAACTGTAAGTATATGTAGTACTACTTATTTGATATATGAAACCTGCATATACAATCGAGGTTGGCCAGAGACTCGTCATGTTATACGTGCTTCATAAATACAGCTTGCAAGCCTCTACTTCCCTCAAACCATGCCAGAAAATAATATATATATATATATATTGGTATGTATGCCCCATCCCAACACAATCAGAGCTGGTCACATTATTATCGCTTTTTCCTTACTTAGTAATAAATCAATTGGATTCAAAGTTGTTATGAGGTTGGAGTTTTTAGCCTAAGGGCTTCTTGTAACACCCCACCTAAAAAGCTCCCTAGGTTTGGCCATAGTAAACATGACCCTAGCTAAGTAGAAGTTCGATTACTTGAGAAAGAGATAACTTTCAGAGTTTGAGTACTTGGCAAAGAAATTTACATTGTCAACTTAGTTATTACACTTAGATTTTTAAAGCTTTATTAATTTTGATGAAAAGAAGCCAAGGGCTAATAGGAGAATGACACTTGGCATATTGTAGGTTTGCCAAACACTATAAGAAATAAGACTTTTTGTGGTGATTTTATGTCTGTTGAAAATAAAATCGCCATAAAAAACCTTTAATTGTAGCTATTTTTACATTGTCGCGATATTTTTTCATGAAGTTTCGAAAATGGTCTTTTACGACGATTTTTTACTTTTTACTAAACTGGTCTTTTCCAGTGATTTTTACTTTTTACGACAGAAGTTTTCACCACAAAAAGTAAAAAACTTGTTGTGGCGGTGTATTATTTGATGGAATTGTGAAAGTGGCCTTTTGCAACGATTTTTTAACTCTAAAAATCTCTGCAAATAGTGAAAGACTGGCATTCTCTTTTTACGGCGACATTAAATTGCCATAAAAGGTAGTATTCAAAATTAAATGAGAAATGTAGGGCTCGCGTGGTATCCTTCGATTTCCCCCCCTCCCGACTGTTCTTATCCACTCACTATCTTCCTTTCTATGTCTCTCTCTCTCACTCACTCATAATGTCTGCATCTTTCCTCTGTGCCTTTCCCTCTCTCTGTTTCTCTTTCTACTACATCTTTCCTTTATGCTCGGCACCATGTAGCCTTTAAAGTCTCAATGTGAGTACACAATGCCGACGAGCTAGAGTGGTTTTGCTCTGCCACCTCCGCGCCTCCTCGGTCCTACTCCGCCAACACAACCACCATGCTCTTCGTCTTCGTAGGTAGGTCATCTCTCCTCCACCGTCTCTCTCTCTCTCTCTCTCTCTCTCATCTCTCTATTTTGTGTTGCAAGAGTGATTATTGTTTGTCTTTGTTGTCTTTGGTTGTGGCTGTTATGAACCCACTATGTAGAACTAAAATCGGCTTGTAAGGGAATGGTGTCTAGGAGCTTATAAACCACCAACCAATCACATACATAGTCGATGTAGGATCATAACAACCACCACGCTCAGTAGTTGACATCCATGGCGGTCCCAGTGCTCACGTGGACTAATTGTGCACTAGGTCTTTCCTAGCTTCGGATGAACACTATCATGCCGGCATCACGTCATGTGCCGCACGATTGCAACCATCGCAATATGACCTTAGACGTGGGGTGGCTGTGATACCATTTGTTATGAACCCACTAGGTAGAATTCACCCTTGAAAATTGGCTTGCAAGGGAACGGTGCCCAGGGGCTTATAAACCACCAACCAATCTCATACTTAGTCGATGCAAGATCGTAACAGTGGCTTAGAGTTGTGAGGTGCTTTGTGATGGAGGTAATTAGAATTGGATTGCTACTTTAATGGATCTGGGCTATGAAGATGAAGTTAGGATTTTTTTTTCAATTTTTGTGTGAATGATGTTGGTGTTATACTAGCAGCTTTAGGGTTTTGTTTGCTTATGAATTTTTTCTGGGTTTGAGAAGATTTTACCTTGCAATTGTCCTATTCAGTTTTTCTTTAGTTTAGCATATTGGGTTTGTTAAATTTGCATATTGTCGTGGAATAGGGATTTATATGTTTTAATTAGGTTTTGGCTTTGGGTATTAGATCAAGAGAGATTTATATGTTTTAACTTAACAGCAGCTTGCATTAATGATCCCCAAAGGTTATGGGAAATCAGATCATTTTCTGCCCATTTAATCTTTTGTTTTTCTTCTTCCTTTTTTTAAATCTTTATTTGCAAAATTTAATATAATTATAGGGAAAACAACAAGCTTGGTGGTTGAACATTGCCTTCTCATACTCATGTACATGTAAAACAGATGGTTTTTGCATGTTTGGTGATAGCTCAAATTGTGTGTTGCTAGTCAGTAGGTTGAAACTTACATTTACCAAAAACATTGAATAACTGAGACCATATTCTTTAGTTTTATTACTGAGACATCTAGAGCATGGCAAAATTCTATTTAATTTTGCCTTTGGATACTTATTCTATTTGATGTGTCTCTATGTTGAATTCTTGTGGGTTATTCATAGCTATCCCGAGTTTGTTTAGCCAAAAAGAAAGAAGTTCACGAAGAGTAATGCAGGCCAAGGAAAGAAAAGAAATAGATTGGATGTGACTAATTAAAGTAGTTGTGAGTACATATCTCTTTTGAACTATAGGTTTAGCGTGGTCATAGGTGTTCCTTTCTTGGGGTATGAGTAAAGGCCTTGTTGTTATAGGAGTTTTGTTTCTAAATTCAATCATAATGATGAATATACACTCAGAATGCTCGACAACAAAACACTGATAATCGATGAGGAAAAGTGATGGTTTCGCTTTTGATTTGTTTCTTATGTACGGCTATCTCATTAGGAATTAGTGGAAGTCTATGATTAGAGCATGGGATCTTTTGCTTGCTCATATCAGCATGCATTGAGTAAAGTGATGGGTGGTCTCTTGGTTAGACATTGCAAAATTGGAGCGAGTGCTCCTCTAGGATTGCTTTCTAAACCCTGCTTAATTCTCCATTCTTGTTGCAAGGAACCTTAGGTCTCTTGAGTCCTAATGCAATTACCATTGCTTTCTACAATATATTGTATTATTTTTACTCAAGGCCAAAGCTTGTCCTTGTGATCTGCATATTTTTGAAGAATCCATTTTTTCGTGTGAGGAAGCACCAAATTTGGCTATCCTTAATTCGATGAAAGCCAGTTCGTTGTTTTGATATAGAATTCACCACCCCTTTCACTAGGGTTCTTTTCATATGTCTAGTTGGAGAATACAAACATATTAGTGATAGTCTTCTGCATTCCCATACGAATATGGTCTAACATTGACAATGTATTTGCCAAACTTGAATTTGTAGTTGGTGTAGGAAATGGACAGAAGTTCTAGCTTCCCTTAATTGTTGGCATTTAGTTTTCATAAATAATTTGGATTCATATGGGGATGAACTTTCCCTCAGAGTTTACATCATATATTTCCTTTCTTACTAATGTTTTGGTGTCATGTTGTAGTTAAATTTATAACTTCTTATCCTTTGGGATTCAGGGTCTGATATGGTATGCAAAACGGCTGAGAATAGATGAAGATGGAGATGTAGCAGATGAATTCCTTGGAGAGGTCCTGTTGGAGACGTCAACTAACATAGAAGATCATCAAAGTCCATTTCCAAGGTTTGAAGTGAAGTATGGCTCAAGGCCAGCTAAAGTGAAGAACTTGGTCATGTCACCTGATGGGAGAATTCAGTGTATGGAACACCACGACATATTATAGTGGGTATGAAGTGCATTTGCAAAGGTTTTTCTGCGTCCAAACTATACAATTGCTAGCATAATTTATTACCAATTCTTTTAATCATTGGTTTTTTTCCCCTCCTTGTTTATGAATATTTAACCATTGGACTGAGATAATTTTCCCCTTCCTCTTTATGGCCATCTTGATGGGTCCTTGAAATTTTTTTTAGGAATTTTGTAATCTATATGTTGTATTGTGTACATGATAATGTGGGGTCATGTGTTATTTATGCATTTGTTAAGCTAAATAATTTCTGAACTTTATGCATTGTTGGAGGTTGCAGTAGTTGGAAGTTTAATTAGAATCTGATTTCTCTGATGCTCTAGCTAGGAATAATGATGTAAATGTTATTTCCCAAAACATGTTGAGATATATTCCTTGAATATCTTGATGGTCAATGACATGTTGGTTCATAAGTTTGGTTTGACATGTCAATCTTTCTATTTTTTTGCTCACTTGTATCTGTTTATGTATCAAAGTACATTTTTACAAACTTTGGATTTTGTCCTTTATTTTTCCAGTTGGTAAACCAATATCGTGTCCATGTGCATTGGATCAGTTCTAGTTTATACACAATGGGAATGTGGTCACTTCCCTTTAGGTCCTATATGAGATGTCATATGCCTCAATATTTTGGTTTTAGTTTTTTTATTCTTAAGCATATACTATAGTCCTTTCATTTGAGTTAAGGAGATCATAATATGGTCATATTAGTAGTTTGGATCTTTTTTGAATATGTAAAAAGAACTATAAACCAATCCATAGTGTAAGGTAAAATTATGTTGGCGGTCATTTGTTTTTTATTTTGTGAAAACCCTTTTCGGAGAGTAAAAATCGCTGAAAATAATTTTTCACAAATTAAAATTATTTGTGGCGATACATTATCATTGCAAAAACGATATTCCAGTGATAATAACTCATTGGAAATATAGTATTTCCAAAGATAAATAAAGATTGTTGCAAATACGTTTTTGCGGCGCTCGAATATCGTTGCAAATACTTTTGCCATCGATTTGGTATAGTATTTGAGACGATTGTAATTCGCCACAAATACGCTTCACAGCGATGTACTTAGATCGTTGAAATAGATCTCCTTATTCATGGCGATTTATTAAGCATATACTATAGTCCTTTCATTTGAGTTAAGGAGATCATAATATGGTCATATTAGTAGTTTGGATCTTTTTTTAGTATGTAAAAAGTACCATAAACCAATCCATAGTGTAAGGTAAAATTATATTGGCGGTCATTTGTTTTTTATTTTGTGAAAACCCTTTTTTGAAGAGTAAAAATTGCCAGAAATAATTTTTCACAAATTAAAATTATTTGTGGCAATACATTATCGCTGCAAAAACCATATTCCAACGATAAATAAAAATCGTTGCAAATACGTTTTTGCGGCACTCAAATATCATTGCAAATACTTTTTCCGTCGATTTGGTATAGTATTTGAGACGATTGTAATTCGCCACAAATACACTTCCTAGTGATTTAGTTAGACTATTGGAATAGATCTCCTTATTCGTGGCGATTTATTAAATATTTTGCGACGACTATAATTCACCGTAAAAATTTGTCCCAAAAATTTAATAGGCAAACCAAATGGTATTTGCAGAGATTTATTTAGAGTTTGTGGCGAAACAAAATTGTCACAAATAGGAAATTTTTGCAACGATTTTTGTAGTTCGTTGGTTTAACTTATAAGTGAGTAAACAATTGCGACCAAAATTCAGCACTGTAAAAAGTGCTGGGAAAGATTATTTCCAGCGATTCTTGGCGCTGGAAAAGACAATATTTCTTGTAGTGAAATTAGTAGACTTATTAACTTGGGTTAAATACTTGATGGAGTGGAGAAGACCCAAGAGTGGTTTAATAAGGCCTTAGCTTACTAAAGATGAGATGGACTAAGAATAGACACTAAAACGTTAGCCCCAACTTGAGAGACATAAGACTTTAGGCCTGACTTGTAGGACACAAGGCTATAGGCCTAACTTATTAGACCTAAGATATTAGGCCCAACATAGTAAATGTAAGGTTATTGGGCCCAACTTAGTGAGATTCAAGGCCATTGGCCCAATTGAAGAAAGACCCAAAGTTGAGACCCAACCTAGTAGACTATTGAGGCCAAGGAAAGGCCCAAGAAACCTAGACATAAAGCCCATGGATAAGTTCACATCTTGGCTCACAACAAAGACTTATTCTTATGGCCCAATAAAAGCCCAACACTTGAAGTCGAAGCTTCTATTTCTTTCAACTCTTCCAAATGAGACCCACGTACACCATACCATTGGTTCTCATTCTACCCAAGCTCAACCCACATGCACCTAGGGTTCCCCATCAACCTTGGTAAAGTTTTTAACTTGAGCTAAGATCACTATTCATCTCACCCATGAATAGTAACTCAAATATCATGACTTTGCATGGTTTTCTTGAAACCCTTTTCTTCATAATTTTGGATCTTAAATTATTTTCTTTTGCACTTATTTTGCATCACTCTTAGACAGCCTTTGAAGGTTAGAGTTAACCCAACCCATATCACTTGAACCAAAGGCATGTCAATGCCAACTTAACACACCAATCTGCACACTTAAAGCAAACCAGGTGACCCATCCCAAAACCAACGCAACTTCAACTAGTTTTCAAGAAGACTTCACCCCATTAATCCTCATGATGTTACCTAAGAATCAAACTTAGCAAGTGGATGAAACGGTCTAAAGAAAAAAAAAAAAAAAAAAAAAAAAACCTAACTATTCACCTAGGAACTTGAGGTCTTGATTAAACCGATTTGCACCTCCATCTTTAGGGAATTTCTGCACTTATTTGTCCCACTTCCACACGCCACCACCTCTACCCTTTTGGGTGTGTTTGGGATGTCAGGTCATCTCAGTTCATCTCATCTGAGATGAGTTCGTACGGGTGAGAGTAGTTTAGCGTCCAAACACCTTTAGGGTATTTCATAAACTTACCTTAGTAAAAAATGATGTGATTTGTACCACTTTTGGCTTGAAAAGACATGATTAATCGAAGGCTACTCCTGAGTAATGCCTTTTCCCAACAATCCTTAATCTCTCTCTCCCTCTCGGCACCCTTCGCAACCTATCTTCCCCAAAACCTCATCTCGCACCCTGTCTTTACTTTCCTCATCTCTCTCTCTCTCGCACGTAGCCTCTCCTCTCTATCTCCCTTCATAGCATATCCTCTTTCTCTCTCTGGTTTCCTTCCTACACCCTCTCTCTCTCTCTCTCTCTCTCTCTCTCTCCATCATTCAACTTTTAGTAGACAAATCTTCCTTTCCCACCCTCTCTCTGGTTTGTGTCCTTTCTCCCATTGACACGAATCTTTCCCTCCAGTGTGTCCCTGTGAGCCTCCTCGACATCGTGTGATCCATGGTTCATATGTGGTTCAGCTTTAACGATGTCTCTACCACAAGTTTGCAGAAGGGTAAGCACATCTAACCTTTGATGTCAACCTCCATTATCTCGTCCCTATTAACCAGCACCTTTGTGATCTGCCTCCCTTATCTCAACCTCCATTATAAACTAACCATGCCCAAAGCTAGAATATGCCTGACATCCACTTCTTGCAGGCGTGAATGCACTAAGTTGGAACAAACAACACTTGCATTGACCAGATTTCCAATCACAGGGCCGACGACACGATCCTTTAGGGTAGCACAAATCGGTATCCACTACTGAAGTGTAATTGCTTTATGATTCTTTATATAAGCATATTCTGTATGAAACTTGTTAAAATATAACTAAATGCATTGTGCGCATTTTCCATGCTTATTGTTTAAAAGCTTATTGTTTGATATGTGTTGATTGCCTATCTGCTAATTTGCAATGTGCTCTTACAAACTTGTTAGATTTGCTATAATCGAGTCTCCTATGATGCTCGATGATCAATTTGGCAAATTTTTTATTGTTTATAACCATATTTGGGTGAGAATGTTTGTGTTCGAACCTTTTTTTATTGTTGCTTGTTTATAGATTGCAATCTTTTTTTCTATTCGTGATTGTTTCTTGGCACGTCTATTTTGTAATTTTGAACTAATAGTTTAGTATCAATCACCTTATTGTTTTTCCATTCGTAAATCTTGTTGGCTGGGAAGACAACGAACTTCCCATATAACTTAGGCAAAAATCATGTGATTGGTTAATTTACACTTGTAAAACCAAATGATAGTGTTTACATTTTAATTCTGGAAGAACAAAGCTTTGGTTAGGGTTGGAGGAAGTTTGACATATTCAATTAGAGTGTATAAGGGAGTAGGTTTCATTAATTAAGATCAGGTTCATAGATGGGACATTCAAGTCTGCTGAACATAACTTGGTATTTCGTTATACATCAAGATCTTATGGACTAGTAATTGAACCTTCTTTACTTTCAACCTTTGGCACTATATACCTAAGCAATTTTTGTGTTTTACTCAAGCTCTCCTCAACTGCGTTGTCTCTATTGTAGCTTAGGTTTGTATTTTATAGTTGCAATAAGCTTCAATATGTTATAGTTAGCAAATTTATTTGAGGTTTGAAATTAACACTTCAAATGTTATGCATTTTTATTTCCGAGAAGTTCACAAAACTGGAAGTTCTTTAGGTGCCAAAATTGAAATAATAGAAATTGTTCTTGCACAAAACTCACAACAGTGGTTTTATGTATCAAAACATTCTTTTGGATAATTTTACCTTCACTTTGTACATTCCAATATTTTCTTAAGTATTAAATATTTCTTTTTCTGAAGTATTGTAAGAAGGTGTATAAGTGCCATGTAGTGGCTGCCTAAACTGGCTGCCTCTTGTGAATTTTATTTTAGGTGTAAAATTTATGCTATTTGTACATGAATATTATTTGAAGTGTTAAATATTTGTTTGTTTGAAGTATTGTAATAAGTTTTTATGGTGCCAAGCAGTGCTTGCCTAAAGTAGAGTAGCTGCGCGCCTTCTATGAAGATTAATTTCTTGATAACGGCACTATTTTAAATTCCACTCAACTGGCTGCCTTCCACTATTTTAGATTCCACTGATTGAAGATGTAAGGTTGAGACGAAGTTAGAGGTAGAAAACTATATGCCACGCATGAGATATACCTTTATTGACTACGCATTTCCCTAGTATCTTGGGTTCACTAAACTAGCTGGTAGTACTTTCTTTTTTTCCATACCCATGATGCTTGGGGTTTTTCAATTTGTTTAAAGTAGAAATTGGACTTTATGTTTGGGAAATACTATGATGGTAGAAACTAAAACATTTCATGTTAGTTCACTGATTTCAAGTTATTACACATGTTAGAAAGAAGCTATGTTATATACCAAAGCTGGTAATTCACCACGCATAGCAGCTACCTATTAAGAGTACTTTTATTACCCAAATATTATTTGTTAGTTTCTATTACTTTGGCTCCATGCTAATATTTTATCCTACTGATTTTTTGGCTTTAATCATTCCTTAAAGCGATACTACCTAGATCATCCACCCATGCTTCAAAGGAGGAATGATTACACTTTCACCAACTCTATTTTCAAGTGGATTCTTAATTAAATAACTTTCTCATATTTATGGCAGCCATTTATGAATATTTGTTATTCCTTTATAAGTAGTATGTTAGCATATTAGTTAAGGTTTTATGTGAGTTATTATTACACAAGGAATGTCTATGCTAAACAGTTTAGAAGTAGAAACCTACTAACTATTAGCTGGCTAGCTTTTTGTGGTACACTTTCTCTTTTTTTGCATTGAGCAACACTCAATGGATGATGCTGAGGTTCAGTGTGATCGCGACCTCTAGGCCGATGGGTTGGAGGAGATGTTGGTAGACATTCTCTACCAAGAAATCATTGAAGAGAAATTGGTTGGGTCGAAAATCACCAACCGAGATCATGTAAGACTTGCAACGAAACTAAATGCAGTTGGGAGGAAGCCAGTTGATGCCTCACAAATTAGATGAAAAATCACTCGCCTGAGGCAGAGGCAATGAGTGTTCACTGATTTGATGGGCCAAATAGAAATGGGTTGAAACCCATAGACGAAAACCGTAATTGGACTAATGCAATACAAGTAATTTGCTAAACTTTATCATGGATGCTGCTAAGGATTTTTGAACTGTTGTTAATAATAAAGCCATACTAATCTTTTGCTTATGTTAAGTGCGTAGCCAATAGAGGAAATTCAATACAAATGACTGTCGAGACTATGATCTCCTTTGCACCATTTTCGGTTAGTCTGTGGCCACAATGGCCCTCCATTATGCCTCCACACAAAAAGCCCTCATGAGTGAGAAGGATCCATGCCCTATATTGGGAACTACCACAGACACTCATAGACTAGGATGGGATGGACGTATTTGGGCTGCATGGGAAACTGGCCTCCCATGCAGGGAGTACTAATCGGCGATGAAGGGAGGCGCCCCGCATTAGAATTTCCCTAGGACTGAGCAAGGCACTAGAAACATTTGCTGCTAGTGTCGCTGCAAGGATTGAGTTGGATAATAAGATGTTCAAGGAACGTATTAGGAAGCATAGCAAAGGCGAAGGGTCAAGTGGATCAGATGCCTCATTTAGCATCGCTGCTCAATGTATGAAGATTTTGGATGAGATCACCCTGTAGCAACCTACACAACAATATTCTCAGGCAGCTAGGAATTTGATGGATCCTAATGCACAGGAGGTGTTCTTACTCATGCCCCTAGCAAATGTGTTACGCGTTGATGCCATTCTGGAATTGATAAAAGTGGTTTTAAGGGAGGAAGCCATTGCAATGTTTGCGTACACGGTTAGACATGGGCAAGTTCAACGAATCATAGACGACTGGTTTCAACATTCGAGTGAAACCATCAATTGACATGTCTATGTAGTGATGCAGGCACTATATCTCCTTGCTCCTGAGGTGATTGCACCTACACATGTTACTAGAGTGGCGTCTTATATTCAAGACAATTCCAGACATTATCCTCAGTTCGAGGTAACTATTTATTACTCTAGATTACTGAAGGTGATATGTGGTTTACCCTTTCATAGCATGGTAGGTCCCATTTATTAAAAATTAGAGAACTCATAATTTCTTTATATGATTGCTGAAATGTTATGGTGCGATTGACGAGATTTATATCGATGCATGGGAACCTGCTGAGGCAACTAACGCGTATATAACTCGGCATCACCTAGTTAGCCAAAATATGCTGGCAGCCTATGATTTCGATATGAAATTCATGTTCATATATGTGGGGTGGAAGGGCACTACTCATGATGCTTGCATATTTATAGATACATTGAGTTGTCCGGAGATAAATTTTCCATGGCCTCCTGAGGGTAAATATTATACATTAATTAATTACTTGACAAGTGATATTTCATTATGTTTGAAGCAAACATTACAACTGTTTTTAATATTTTTGAAGTTATTATTACTTAGTAGCTTCTGCCTTTCTATGCACTGAGAGATTTATGTCCCCATATCCCAATGAAATATTCTGAGGTTTTACCAATCTAGATCGTTATGATGGACAGACAACAGATGATAACCCAGCTCCTTTGTTGCGCATTCTTGACATGTCACCTGCATTGGCACAAGCCATGGCTTTAACCAGAGAGTCTATCGCACTACCTATAGGGGCACATAGGAGTGGAAATTGTAATATTTTCCATGGTATTGCAAGACCATTTTTATATGTGTGGAACATATTTCGGAAATCGGAGTTTTTATGTCATTAAATATAAATATTTTTTATTCTCAAACTTTTGAAATGGAAAATGCAGTCCATGTTGAAGTTTGGTGGAACTATATAGATGTAGAAGATCAAATATTGGATTTTATGGCTTTTAAGAAAATACTCACAATACAAATCTTGATAATGGGGGAGCATGAGAATGTTGTCTTCATAATTGATAATAATTGATTCTTTCGACAAATTTGGAATTAAATAATTTTTGTTTTTGAAGAATTTTAAATGAGCATACCTGTTTTTGTAATTGAAAATATTTATTATAAATTAGAAATTTTGAATTGAATAAGCTTCAGAGTGAAAAAGATGTGAATTTGAATTTAACTCAACCTGTGGGTTGTCATCATAATATATGCCCAAAGTTATTTCACAAAATGGGGGCATGAGAATATTGAAGAAATAATTGCTAGCCATTTAATATTTTGACCAATTTTAAATTAAATAATTTCGTTCAAAAGAATAATGTGCAAAATTCATTTTTAAAAGTGTTGGGAATCATTTCTCATAATAATTGTGTTTATGACTACAACATATTAATAAAATCATTATTTCACTATCATTACTATTAAAATCTATAACGTTGTCCTTGTGGTGAGACTTTAGAAAATAATTTAAGAAAATGAGACGGAAATTACTAAACTTTTTAAAACTTTTTTCTTCTCTTCCCAGGATATAAAAGATACTACAATTAAAATTTTAAAACTTACATTTATAAATATAAGAAAGAGTTTTGCAGTGAAATTCAATTAATTAAAATACAAGTCTTTTAACAAAACTGGTTTCATTCATTACATAAAATGCCTAGGCTTCTGTCTCCTCTTCCTTGGGTCATGTATTTCCTGATGCTTTGTTCTCATTTCATTCCTGGGTGGGACACACAAAAACAAAATGAGTCGAATACTCAGTAAGCATTACTTCATACTATAAAGATATACTAACATACGTTTTATTCATGCATTTCTCATTCATATACATACTTTTAATAAAATATTTTATTTTCTTTAAAGACATTACATGGTGGAATTTTTCTTTTAAAAAGATTTTATTACTCAAAACATTTTTCACC
Source organism: Pterocarya stenoptera (assembly GCA_003123785.1). Lineage (NCBI taxonomy): Eukaryota > Viridiplantae > Streptophyta > Magnoliopsida > Fagales > Juglandaceae > Pterocarya > Pterocarya stenoptera. Next base: position 22,442 of record QEOT01006659.1, read on the forward strand.
TTGTACATTCCTTCATAAAACTAAACACTTCATACATCTAATTATTATTATCACTTTTCCTTTGGCAGATACACACTGTTACGCCCCATGTGTTGTGGTTAGGGTCTTTTGGATCTGATTCAGCCCATGGCTGTGGGTTGGGAATCCCTCAGTCAGGGGGCAACACTGGGTGCACTACTACTACTACTGCTACTACTACTTACAATGCATTGCAATCTGCCCAATCTATTGGTACTATCATTCATTTATTTAGTAATGGTCATTACGTAGATTTATACATTAAAACAGTTATTGCTTTTCAGTCAGTTCCTTTCCTTTCCTTCCTTCCTTTCATTCTTTTCCTTTTCAGTCATTTCATTTATCAGTCCATTTCATTTCATAAAACATCACCTCATAACATAAAATCTCACCATTTCATTTCATGGAACAATACAATACATACTACACATAACATTTATTCACATATATACAACTATTCTTTGGGTACATAAAAATGGGCTGCCAAAGAAGGCCATTAGATACATATATTTAAACATTAATATATTAGCATAGATTCATAAAGTATCATTTTATTTTAAGAAAAAATATTTTCTTTTCTTTCATTTCTAGAAAACTATTTCATTTTCCTTCATTTCATAAAATAATATTTTTCTCATAAATAAAACATTAACTTTCATTTTCATATCTTTAGAAAACTCTAGAAGAGTATAAATATAATACTTACCTGGACTCAATGCACTCCATTTCATGCAGTCCATTCATGTGCGTGTTAGATGGCAACCTACATACATTCATAACCTTACGTCATTTCCTTTTCATTTACATAAGAATATTACACTTAAAACTTGCATAATAAAACTACTCATTACTCTTAGTGCATTCTCTTTCACATGGTCCTAACCTCCAATTGGTCCTTACTTGAACTTCCTCCACTTAGACTAGTCCTTGTCCAAATAATCTCCATGAACTATTTACTCCATATACCTCTTCACGACATTCCGAATTGTACAAACTTACACCTCTAGGTATTCATAATATCCATTTCATTTCACTTATAAATGTCATCATTCAATCCTTAAAGTATAATCATTTTCATAATTCCTAAGTCTAGACTATGAACCTAAAAGTCTAACTTCATTTCTAACTAATAAAGTGAGCTCTTAGGCATCACTTTAACCTCCAAGCCATCACTCAACAAGTTTTACAAATTAGTCCCACTTCACCCTTAGACCCAACTACAAATACAATATACCCATCCTTTGTACACATACAATCCAATCCAAAATCAACATAAATTCCCTTTCACTTCTTCACCTACTAACAGATTACACAATCCAAACCAAACATACATACACAATCCACCAAACATACACATGTCTTACCCCTTTATCACCTAAGATCAACATATAATCCATTTAAGTATCCTCTTGTTCTTACAAATGTCATCCATACATAATATATTCAAAGTACATAAATCTATCCAATATATGGAACCAATCCGTGTTCTACCATTTTTATCAACTAAGATCAATATACAATCGATTTAAATCACTAATTTGTTTTAACAAGCTACATCCATACTCAACACATTTAATATAAACAAATATGTCCATTTAACTACCAACATCATCATCTCATCTCATCACAGCACTTTAAGACAATCCATCCAAACTTCATATATTCACTTTAAGCATCTCAGTATAATTCAATTATTAATATAGTCCAAGTAAAACATAATTATGCCTTTATAAATGACTTTTGTGCTCACACATCCAATATAAGTGCAGCTAAAGATTAAATATTAAATCTATCAAATACAAACAGTCCAACCATTACATTACTCCAATATTTAGCATCAATTTATAGTATTCCACTTCACACTTCCATATGCATAATCTAATTTATAAAGTAAGTTACTAATATTATTATTTCTCAATTTAAACACAATCCACCAAGTTCACAAAACACAAACTAAAATCTATTGGGAATTCATGCACATACTCATACTCATTTTCAATCCATATATCAATATCACTTAACTCAGCATATGACAAACTAACACAATCACATCAAAAACTGCCCATTAATCCTCACAACTTCACACGATATACAACCCACATGATCAAAAGTCAAATTAAAATCCACATAGAACAACTAATACATTTAACACAACAAATCTATCAAACTCTTTGACCTCATGGTCTTCATGTACATTTAAATCATAAATCATTGCCTCTATGTAAAATCCAACCAACTCTTCAACTAAATCAATATACACATATAAACTAAACTCATTATTCATTTAACTCAATACACAACAAACCCAAGTAATCACATAACTTCACAAATCTCAAACTAATAAAACAACTATGCTTTTCACAATTTTCCCACCTAACCAATCCCAACACTACACCAACTACACACACATACTTAAAACAAGATCCAATTAAACTCCACATAGAACAAATAACACAAATCTCATATTTCACAATCTTTATACTGCACCTCCAACTCCATTACAATCCCAACCTCACATCACTTCTTCTAAGTCTACCATAATCAATGCAGTGAATATATACAAATATGTCCAATTATACAAACATAATGTTATTCAATCACATAAACATAATTTTCCTTGAGATAAAAAGACAAGGGTTTATACCATAAATTGAAAGCTAAGCATAGGACTGCTAGGGCAATGATAGATGTGGAGGAGAGGCTCTCGGTGGCCTAAGGTGGGATAAGCAGTGTTGGGTAATGGGCCCTGTGTGGAGAAACCTGTAGTGGTGCTGTAAGGGTTGCTGCTATGAAGGGTCGAGCTAGGGTAGTGAAAACAAAGGAGTGGAGGGAGGCATTGGGCTGGGATCCAGAGTGAGGCCTATTTTTGTGGACAATGAAGGGTGGTGGTTGGTTGTGGATGATGGCTAGCAGCCATGAGATGAGAGGAACAGAGAGATGATGGAGAGACTGAGGAGTATCAGCATTCTTGGTGGACGCTTGGTGCTCGGAGTTTTAAGTGGGTGGCCTTCGGAAGCTCACAGAAGTTGGAAGACGACGACTTGAGGGGATTTCACGATGGTGTGAGGAGAAGAGAAACCCTAAGGGAGAAGAGGGAATCAGGAGAGAGAAGCCAAGGGAAAAAGGTACAGGGTCTGAAGGTGAAGCTGAGAGGAAGAGGGTTTTGTTGCCACTGAAGTGTGGCAGTGGTGGTGGTGCTGCCGACGGTTGTGTCGATGGGCTTGTGCCTTGAGGAGGCGAGCCAAGGGAGAAAGGAGAGAGCTAGGGGGGATGGAGAAGGGAGAGGGAGAAAGAGAGAGAGAGAAGAGAGGAAAATTGGAGAAATTAGGGCTTTTAGGGAATTAATCTTAACTCTACATCTTGAGATTTCTAACCTAGATCTAACGATGGAGATTAAATATGGAGAATTAAACTAACTAAAATAAAAGACAAATAGAAATAAAGAATAGAAATAATTGCAAGGGAAATGTACTTAATTTTAAACCGACTTTTATTCTTGATATGAAAATAAGAATCATCATCATAAAATAAAATGATGATTGTTGTTAAATATTTTTAAGAGAAATAAAAGCATCTAAATAAATAGAGTTTTTAACATAAAATGAAATAATGAATATTAAATAATACTTTTAAAGAACTAATCATTTAAATAAAATGATTTTCTAAAACTATCTTATTTATGGGGCTCCAAAATATAAAGAGACTTACTTGAAATATGAGATTGGTTCAATAATACTAAAAACTCCCCATTTAAAATAATTTTGGTTATGAAAGTATTTCGAAGACTTTAAAATACTGGGCTCCATTTTAAAATCATCTGTTAAATGTAAAACACAAATTCAAGATTTAGAATGTAAAGGCAAAACTTTGACCAATCAAGATAAAAATTAGTGGTTGGTCACAAAATCAATCATCGATGGGACCCATGAAATTTTCAATTTCATATTCAAAAGGTAAAAACTCATCATACTTCATACATCCAAACACCTCAAACTCATCTAATGGGACACACAAACCCACTTTATCTCTACTCACAAGTATTCATAACTCTTCTCAACTATCCTCACTACCCATACGCAACCATAATCCTAAGGAAGTGCTTCAAAGTACTCAAGTATTTTCTTGTCCAATTACCTCCCTAAGGCAGCCAAAAAGATTGGCAAGAGGTGAGGCATACTCAAACCACTCGACTGGAATTACCACCTATTTCATCTCTTTCATTTTCTACTCAAACATGATCACATGGCAGATACTCATACCTCTTCTCCTCACCTGAAAAAGCTACCAAATATAGGTTTTCATACCCACAAAACAAGTCACAAATATGGGACAAAAGCTAATAAAAAATATGGATAGCTTTGGAGATAAAAACAATTGGTTGTGGCATGGTTCCTTGTGAATTTTTTGTTTTATTTTCTGAACCAATGCAGCCCCACACCTATGGACACCTTCTAGCTCTTGACCAAGGTTTAATCATGAAGCTTCAGACCATTATTCACTTGACCAAGCCATGTCATGGCCATGAAGGCACTCAACACTCCCGATTGCCCACAACCACCGATCAACTCCCACACCATTTAGCCATTGTCTTGTACCCCTCACCCCTCCATGGAGTCATATAAATACCCCCCTTCACCCCTCACTTCTTCACACAACTTCCTCTAGTGTTCTTGAGAGCAAAACACTCAAAATGTGATAAAAGGTTGAAACCGAGTAGCTTGAGTGAAGTTGTCGAAGTGAGTAGAGTTTTAAGGGCTCAAGGTTCACAATTTCTATAAGTAATCTTGCTTTATCTCTTGTGGGTGCTAGATTAATATGTTAGCTTTTGATTTATGGTATGAGAATGAGGAATTGATTAAGTTATAAAAGGTTTTACTCAAAGTGATTCATTTCGGCTAGATTTAAAGTTTTGCATGTATAAATTGTTTTCGTATGAAAATTTAGCCATGACATGTATTGATATGTTATCTTAAGTGTATTTAACATCTTGAATACTTTATTGAATGTTTGAATTTGAGGAACACAAGATGCATAATAGGTTTCTTATACCAATATCTTGTATTGATCATTTAAGCATTTGATTTTCACTTGTATGAGAATGATCTTCGCATATCATGATATATTTTCCCAAATATGGTGTTATGAACCTTTAGGAAACCAGTTATCATCTTATTAGGCATTGAAATTCATGATTCATTTAGGCTTTAAAACTTATATTGGCCAATAAAAGCTAGAAACATCATGCATACACACGGTTTGAAGATTTTTGGATGATTTGGTGTTATTCAATGCTTAAGTGTTGGGATGAACTCATGTTGTATAAATATAAGTTACAAACATGTTTTAAGATCAAAGTTTTAGATTTATACTTGATAAAATTTGATCACACATGCATGCATAGAAGCTATAGGTTCGAAATCACAAATGGTCACTAAAAGCATGCCATGGGTTGGGTAGTAAATTGCATAGTAGTTGTTTGATTATTGCAATTCTAAGGTCATATATGGATTTAGAACATGGAAAATATGAGATTTGTGAAATTTGGTAGAATTTGGAGCCGAAATGAAAATAATGAAAGTTTAGGCCTTAGTGGCAATTTTATAATTATTGACTGAACCCTTTTGATTATGAACAACTTTGTTCGTTATGTAATTCCTAACTTAAAATAACTTTTATTACAGCCGCACCAATTTCCTAAGTATCCGGAAAGTTTGTAAGTTAGTTTTTAACTTACCCTTTGATAATTTATTTATTATAATTGCTTAAATGCCACATTAATATTATAAATGTCATTTTAGCATGAAATATCATATGATACATTGAGCATTTGATTGCTTACTTACATGACATGTAAAATTTTCACCACTTTAGCATATTGCATAGATAAATGTCATTTTTCATGAAGTTTACTATATATGCACATATCATGAACTAGATTTTTGTCATAAGCATAGCAAGAAAATATTTTGTCACTATCCCAAAAGCTAGAATGATGAATTATCCTAGTGAAACTACTTTGTCCATTTTGGAGTGAGTAGAAATAGATTTGTAACCCTTGAGTTGACAAAGAACAGTCAATGAATATCAACTAATTCTTCTCTAAAGGATTCCAGGACTTTGTCATACGAATATGGTGCCTAATGTTGGTGGGTACCGTTATGAATGAATACTCTTGCTATGGTTAATTTGGACGACCTAAGTATATATGTATGATCAATGCATTAAATATTATCTGCGTAGCTCTAGTTGATGTAGTATCAACTTGAGTTTTGCTATGGTCATCGACAAGTACTCATGGTGCCTATGGGGAACTGTGTTGCTACCACATGTTGATGATGTTTTAATGAATAAGAAAAGATGTTATGTTTTTAAAATGACGAAGCATGAAATGTTCTATAAGAAAATGTGCACCAAAATTTTTCTAAAAAATGTTGAGGAATTTGAATGGGATACAAATATAGATTTTCCTGACTTACATCACATGTTTATCATTAATCATGCATATCTTATCTATGTGCAAGTTGGTTGCTTAACTTACTGAGACTTTAAGTAAATCTCACCCTTTTGGATTACTACCATTCCTCCTGAAATGATAGAAGTTGTGTCAGGACCAACATACGACGAGAAGGATGAATTGTTGGCTTCAAATGGTTGAGGATGAGCATGATCTGGAGAAGAGGTTGGACTTGACATTAACATTCATAACATTAGCTCTATATACCATAGAGCAGATGAGAGACTTGAATTAACCATGGAACTTGGACGAAGTTTTCTGTATTAAGGAGATTCTATCTCCCACTTCATGTTGAGCTGATGTGGACCTCGTAAGTAAGCAAGTATCTATTTATGGTTTATTAATCATTTGAACGTTTAGTTCTTACTCACATAAAAAATTATTGTCACCCTTATTTCCACAGCGATTAGTGCATATTGTTAGTTGCATACTAGGATACATTTTATATTAACTGTCATAAACAGGGTATGTAACCATGTGTTGTATGTCCTGATGCTCCAAGTCTCTATTTCATCCCAAGGTGAGGTTGGGGGTGTCACACTTCCGATGGAACTACCTTGACCTTATGGTATGTATGCCTCATCTTCGAATAAATCGGAGCTAGTAAGGTTTTTATCACTTTGCCCTTACTTAGTAGTAAACTACTTGAGTGAAAAGTTGCAAAGTTATGAGGCTGCTCGGGGGCTTCCTATGGTACTACCATAACCATAGGAAGTTGCATTTACTTAGTAGTAAACCAATTGGGTTGAAAGTTGCAATATTATGAAGTTGGAGTTTTTCGCTCGGTGGCTTTTTATGATACTACCATGACCTTAAGATATGCACGTCTCATCCCTAGGCCAATCAAAGATGGGCCATATTTTTACCACTTTGCCCTTACTTGATAGTAAACCAATTGGGTGCAAAGTTGTAAAGTTATGAGATTGGAGTTTTTTGCTTGGGGGTTTCTTATGGTACTATTATGATCTTATTATATGTATGTCCCATCCTCGAGCCAATTAGAGTAGGTCACATTTTTACTACTTTGTCATTACATAGTAGTAAACTAATTGGGTCCAATGTTAAAAAGTTATGAGGATAGAGTTTTTTGCTCGGGGGCTTCCTATCATACTGCCATGATGTTATGTTATGTATGCCCCATCCCCGAGTCAATCAGAGTGGGTCACATTTTTACCACTTTGCCATTGCTTTAGTAGTAAAGCAATTGCATGATAAAGTTACTAAGTTATGAGGTTGGAATTTTTTTGTCAGGGGCTTCCTATGGTTTACCATGACCTTATGGTATGTATGTCTCATCCTTGGGCCAAATCAGGTCACATTTTTACCACTTTGCCATTATTTAGTAGTAAATCAATTGGGTGCAAAGTTACAAAATTATGAAGTTAAAGTTTTTCGCTCAAGGGCTTCCTTTGGTAAAACCATGGCCTTGTGGTATGTATGCCCCATCCTTAGGCCAATTGGAGTGAGCCACATTTTTACATCTTTGCCTTGCTTAAACCAATTGGGTGCAAAGTTGTAAAATTATGAGGTTGAAGTTTTTTGCTCAAGGACTTCCTGTTGTACTCCCATGACCTTATGACTTGTATGCAATCCCTCGCCAATCAGAGCATGTCACATTTTTACCACTTTGCCCTTAGTAATAAACTACTTGGGTGCAAAGTTGCAAAGTTATGAGGTTGGATTTTTTCAATCAAGAGCTTCCTAAGGTACTACCATGACATTAGGGTATGTATCTCTCATTCTCAGGCCATTTGAAGTGAGTCACATTTTTATCACTTTGTCCTAACTTAGTAGTAAACTAATTGGGTGCAAGGTTGCAAAGTTATGAGGTTTTTTTCGCTCGGTGCCTTCCAATGGTACTAACATGACCTTATGGTATGTATACCTTATCTGTAGTTAAAATCGGAGCGGGTCACATTTTTACCACTTTACCCTTTCTTAATAGTAAACTAATTGAGTTCGAAGTTGCAAAATTAGGAGGTTAGAGTTTTTCGCTCGAGGGCTTCTATGGTACTACCATCTAAGAAATATGAGATGCCTTTAAACAATATTTTAGTGATTGAATTATTTGATGTTTGGGGTATAGATTTCATGGGTCCCTTTCCATCCTCATATTCTAACAAATTTATTTTGGTTGCTGTAAATTATGTCTCCAAATGGGTGGAAGCAGTCACCTTTGCAGACCAATGATGCAAGGGTTGTAGTGAATTTCTTGCCGAAGAACATTTTTTTCCGATTTGGTACTCCGAGGGCCATAATTAGTGATGGCGGCAAGCATTTTTACAACCGCCAATTTGAAGCGCTATTGACTAAGTATGGAGTTACCCATCATGTGGCGATACCATACCATCCTCAAACAAGTGGCCAGGTCGAGATGACTAATCGAGAGTTAAAGCACATACTGGAGAAGACTGTGAGTATCTCTCGGACAGACTAGGCGAGAAGAATAAATGACGCGCTATGGGTCTATCGGACGGCATTCAAAACATCAATCGAGATGTCACCTTATCGACTCATTTATGGAAAAGCCAATCATCTACCCATGGAGCTAGAACACAGAGTCTATTGGGTGACGAGAACAATGAACTTTGATTTACAAGCGGGTGGCGAGAAGAGAATACTGCAAATCAACGAAATGGATGAGTTCTGCAATGATGCTTATGAGAATGCTTGGATTTACAAAGATAAAACTAAAAGATGGCACGATAAGCATATTTTGAGAAGAGAATTCAAAGTTGGGCAGAAAGTTCTATTATCATCTATCCGTCAGGACCGTTTGTAGTGACCAATGTCTTTCCCTATGGGGTGATTGAAGTCCATCACGAGACAAAAGGCACATTTATAAATGGACAAAGATTAAAACCCTATGTGAATGGAGACTTTAACTCAAAAAAGTGTTCTATCGATCTCACCAGTAATAAATGATGAGAGGATAATGTCTAGCTATAGATTTTAAATAAAGCACTTTTGAGAGGCAACTCAAGTTTTTATTTTATTTGATTTCTTTTGCTTAATATTATTCCTTTACTTTAATCTTGCAAGAACAAAGAGGCGAGGATATCTCCAAGGAATACACGGTTGCACCTTCAAGGTGAGCATCTCTTACATTCTCTCATTCTTTGCTTTAGTTTTTCTTCATTTTTTCCATTGAGGACAATGTGATATTTAAGTTTGAGGGGAAAGGAAATTCTTTTATTTATTTCAAAAAATGTATATATAAAATAATAATAATAATAATAATAACAACAACATGATTTGATGAATAAAAAGCCTATGATAAGAATATGATTGAAATTGATTACAATGATGGGTTAATGAGTCTCCAATTAGTTAAATTCACATAGAGATATGAAGTTATTAATTGGAGATATTTCTAGTATTTTTTGAGAGAAAATATTGAATAGTTAAGAAATTTTTATCATTAACTTGGGATAACTGGAATTCTATAATAATGAAGAATTAATTGTGTGGGATTTGCTAGGTGACATCAAACACTCTAGATCTATTCTTATTATCTTTGAAATCTTAATTTTAATGTTTTTTTCTTCAGTTTAATTTACATAATCCATTTTTCAAATTTTGGTTTTCCAAATAGTAATTAATTTAGTAAATTTGAATACTCAATAAAATAATTATTTCTTATGGGTTTGACATCCGTTTTCTTTAAAACATTTTACTACTTGTTACGATTTTGTGCACTTACAGATATTTTTAGCACAACAATAGTAACCCATCATGGGTTCTGTACTTACTAGGGTCCAAAATCCCTTGCTCCATTTTTTGTAGTAGTTTCTGCAATTCCAAGGTTGTCTCATAGGAAGCTTAAGAGAGTCCAACCATGTTGTTGTTGGAGTAGTGATGGCTACCAGCTCTCCATTGCCTTGCTTCTCAACTTTTGTAGATAAAGCATGAGCCACTTTGTTCTCCCTTCCATGTTTGTATTCCACTAAAAAATCAAAGCCCAATAGTTTGGTGATCCATCTATGCTGAAGTGGAGTTCCAACCTTCTGTTCCAACAAATACTTTAGGCTCTGTTGATTTGTTTGCACCTTGAATTTCTAGCCCAACAAGTAGGATCGCCACTTCTTCATAGCTAACACTAGAGCCATCAACTCATTTTTATATGCAGACATTTGTAAGGCCTTCCCATGTATTGCTTGACTCATAAATGCGACTGGCCTTCCCTGTTGCATCAAAATAGCTCCAACACCATATCCAAAAACATCATATTGAATAATAAAAGGTTGAGTAAAATCTGGTAGTGCTAGTACCGGGGGGTTAGTCACAGCTTTTTGAGATTATCAAAGGCTTCTTTGGTTGTTTTTGTCTAGGTGAAGGAGTTTCTTTTTAAAAGGGAAGTTAAGGGAGTTGCTATGAGTCCATACCCTTTTATAAATTTTCTATAATATCCTGTGAGCCCTAAGAACCCTCTAAGAGACTTCAAACTATTTGAAAAAGGCCAACTAAGCATTTCATCAATTTTAGCAGAGTCTGCTCTAACTCCTTCTTTAGAAATTAAATGACCAAGGTAGCTTACTTTAGATTTCTTGGCAAACAATAGGTGTTGTTTGAAAATATCGAAAACAATTTGTAAGTGAATTAAATGGTCAGAAAATGTTTTACTGTAGATGAGTATATCATAAAAAAAAAATTAGAATAAATTTTCTTAGATAAGGCTTGAAAATGTGATTCATAAGGCATTGAAAGGTGGCTGAGGCATTGGTAAGCCCAAAGGGCATTACCAAAAATTCATAGTGGCCTTCGTGGGTCCTAAAAGCCGTCTTTTGAATGTCTTTGGGTGAACTTGAATTTGATAGTAACCTGATCGTAAGTCAAGCTTGCTGAATATGGTAGCACCATGAAGTTCATCCCAAAGTTCATCCACAATGGGTATGGGGAACTTCATTTTGATGGTTTCTTTGTTGAGGGCTCTTTAATCAACAGAGTCTCCAATTCCCATCCTATTTTCGTACCAAAAGGATAGGGGAAGAGAATGGCTTGTGGGATGGTCTTATTATTCCAGTGGACAACATTTCCTTTACTAATTTTTATATCTCTGTTTTTTGGAAATAGGGATACCTATTGGGACCTACACACATAGGTTTAGTGTCTTTTTGAAGTGCAATGTGGTTATCATGGTCTTTTGGTGGGGGTAGCCCTCTAGGTTCATCAAACACAACTTGGTATTGGCCAATTAAGTTGCTTAAGGCTAGATCTATCTCAATAGAAAAAATAAAAGGTCTTGTAGGTTCAATAAGCTGGATAACTAGACCCCTTTTGTCACTCTTAGTAGCTTTACCAAAATTTTCTCCTTCTATCAAAGAAATGCCAGTGGATGAGATGCCTTGAAGTGTTGTACTAGTTCCCCCATAAGAGAACTCCATATGAAGTCTTGAATTTTTCACCTTCTATCAAAGAAATGCCAGTGGGTGAGATGCCTTGAAGTGTTCTACTAGTTTCCCCATAAAAGAACTCCATATGAAGTCTTGAAAAATCCCAAGGTATAGGCCGTGAAGACCTCAACCATTGGATTCTCAAAACAATGTCACACCCTCCCAAGGTTAACAAATAAAACTTAGTGGGATACAAATTACCTTGCATATGGAGTGATAGCCCTGAGCATCTTCCTTCATTGCTTAATGAGTCTCCACTTGATACATTCACTGTTAGCTCTTTAGTGGGTTGCACCAGCAATTGTGTTTGCTTGGCAACAAAGGGATCCATGAAGTTATGTGTGCTACCTGTGTCAATTAGGATAACTACCACACACCCCTGGACCTTACAAAGCAACCTTATTGTTCTCGAATTAGGTGAGCCCGAGAGTGCATGTTTTGAGATTCTTGGCTTAATCTCTACAATCACTGGTTCCTTCTTAGTGCTGGATTCTCCTTTTTCCGTGACTCCCTTCATTGATATTGGCTCATCATCTTCACTAGAATCATCACACTCTATGATGAATAATTTTGCTGCCTTACATTTATGACCTGGTCCCCATTTCTCGCCACAATTGTAACAAAGACCCTTATCGCGCCTTTTCTTCATTTGAGTAGGGGACAATTTTTGAACTGGAACAATAGCCCTATTTTCCTGTGAAGGAGGAAGGCCAATGGCTAACCTCTGTGGAAGTGGCCCTACTTTAGTCACCTTTCTTAGGGCTATTACATTCTTGCGCCTTTCCTACATCTTAAGTCAATCCAAATGCAACAATCAAGGTTTGGGGATTAAGCACACGTACCATAAATCTAATGTCTTCCCTTAGGCCACTAAGAAAACAACTAAGCTTGGGTTGCCCAGCTAGTCCTCTTAGTTGATTTGATAAAAGTTCAAATTCCCCTTTATAAGCTTCCATTGTCATAGTTTGTTTGAGGGTCTTCATTAGTCGTTAGTCCAAACCATGTTTGTAGAGCCCTAACGAATGAATCCCAATTTCTAATGCCTCATGAAGCCTCCAAATCCTGAAACCATACTAATGCCTTACCTTCCATGTAAAAAGAAGCCAATAGAATTCTGTGGAGTGGATTGATCTGATGACTTGAGGAAAATTAATTTGCCCTATAGATCCATCCTTGGGGGTCATCTTCAGCAAACTTAGGGAAGTCCAACCTTATGGAACGTGTTTGAATTCTCCCATGGTCTTCATACAAAGGATTAATCACTTTATGCCTGACTCTCCTTCATTATCCTCAAGTCTTTTTCCACTGCTTTGCACCAACGACTCCACATGAGCTACCATTGTCTGGAATTACTGAGCTAAGCCTTCCACAACTTGCTGCAAAGATGCTTGGTTTTGTTACTGAATTTCCATGGCCTGCTTAACTCCTACCAAAGCATCAGCCAACTAAGAATGGCGTGTACCTTCTGCCATAGAACAACCTAGCTCTAAGATACCACTGTTATGTATATTGTTATATATAAAAAATAGTAGCTTTAAGATAGTGGGATGCTTCGAGGGAACCCTAACCTCTACAAAATATTTTGCCAAATTCAACTTCCTCTTTTCATTGATAAGCTACAATTAAATACAACTTAATTCATAACAGATGCCTAAACACATGAACTCTACTAACTACCACTACCAGCTGGAAACTAGTCATCACAACCATACAATCTAGATTCCATGATGAACCCAGAATTGCAGGCATCAGACTCCGACAACTATTAACCACAACAACTGAATAATAATGGACTCTATAATAATACTAAATAATTAAAATGAGACTGAAATTAAACAAAGTCCAACAACTGAAATAAAAAACCCACAAATAGCATACACCATAATCCACAATCAAGCTCAGCCCATGACAAAATTTAAAAATTAGAAATTGAATAAAATATTAATTTTAAATATTATTATTATTATTTGATTTAAAAATTTTAAATTTTTATTAAATCTTGTTTAAAAATTTTGAAAGATTATAATAATTAAATTAAATGAATTGAGTTGAATAAAAAAAAAAAAAAAAAAAAAACCCGTCCATTGACCAATTCGATGAGTGTTTTTATGTCAAGTCAAATAAGCAACAACATGATCATTAATTTCTCAAATTGTCGCACTGAAGTATACATTTGCGACGGAGAGAGACGCAGAGAGAAACTGCAATGGCTGACAACCTCTTCGAAGGCTTGCCTCCTCCTTCCCAGCAAAAACAAGAACTACAACAGGAAGAACAACACCGATGCTCTACAAGCGCTACTGTAGCCTGCGACTCTTCTATTTCCTCGCCTCTTCCGGCTCCGAATCCAATTCTCAAAAGCGCCCTTAAGCGGCCCGAACCTACCGAATCAAACCCTGAAGGTGCATCCATTGTCTCTATGAAACCCTAGATTCTTTCTGGTATATTTGTTATTCTTTTATTCTAATATTTGGGTTCTAAAATCTCAGTTTACGAGAGCAAGAAAAAGTACTTTTGAAAACGGGTTCCATGATTTTGAAGTTGTCTTTCTCGTTTAATAAAACTAGTATTCGGGGTCTTAATTTAAGCTATTTTTGGTTTTTTCGAACAAGAAATGGAAGAAAATTTTTTTTTGAAGACTGCCTATGTAGCTCTGGTGTAGCCTTTCCACAGTAATTGAATGGTAATTTGAGTTTGTCTGAGAGTAATTTGATGTTTGAGGGCTTACAGTTTTATGGAGATTTGGCTTTCAACTGAGTATCTTTAGGCTGTTATTGGTTAGTAATTAAATGTAAGGAACTAACACCCCCTTCTTATAGGATTAGGAATTTCAATTAGTACCTGGTAATAATAGATCCATAAAAAATGTATACCTCTAACCATACTAGATTTATTATATTTTTATATATATAGATTGCCACCAGGTGTCCGAGAACAAAGTGCTAGATTTATTATATAATACATAAACAATATCTTTGACTTACTTGCTTATTCTCATACTCTTCACCTGGGACATTTAAAACTTAAAAATAAAAATGAATAGATTACTTTGTAAATAGTACATCGCACAGTAAAAGTTTATGAATAACAATTTATCTTTGAAAACTTATATAAGCACAGTTAAACATTCGCACACCAATCAATCAAATGCTTATCATATTAACCTTTACTTGCGTAATGGCTACATGGGTTACTGCTATCTTGTTGGATGTAATCATCCTTGGTGGACCACCCCTTTTCAAGTTCTTTAGGGTGGCTGGCACACCCACTTATAGCTTTGCATTGGTAACAAGCATCATCATATGACCAGATATAAGTATGTAATGATCCAAGAAAAGCCCAAACTAAACCTTGGCCCATACTAGTCAAAATTAAAATTGAAGCCCCTTGAGATTCATTATAAAAGGTAAGAGCTTCTCCCTCCCAACCAGTGTGGGATTTCATTCACCACCTTCCTATACTCAATCCAATCCGAGATATTATGATATCCCCCCAAAAATCTTTGACATCGTCATCAAGCCATTCCATCATATAGGTGGTGTAGCTCAAGCCCCATAATTTTGGTTGTGTTGGGCGTCGATACCTTTCGTAATGATCTAAGGGAAAGCCCAAGCCACATCTGGGTTCATACTTTGAAAGAGTTAGTCAAGTTATATTTCATTATGAAGGGTAATAGTTTCTCCCTCTCAAGCAAGGTGTGTTCCCATTAGCTACCTTCCTATACTAAATCCAATCCATGGTGTTACAAAACATTCAGAAGTACAAAATTCCTATAGTCTCCATTACATATGTATAATCATGACATAATAATAGCACATACATCATAATAAGGTTTTTCTGTCAATTCATTGGTGATAGTTTTAGAGGGGTAGCACATTTGAGAGGATGAAAAATGATATTTACAGTTTTGGAGTGCGCAAGCGCCGCGCAATCCCTTTGAAAAAAGTGAGTAAATACAGGACTTACATGAAAAAATTAATCTTTTAATAATGAATCTCACTCTTTTTGAAAACGATTGTGCGGCGCTTACGCACTCCACAACTATATGTAGCATTACTCAGAGAGGATTAGGGTTTCATAATTTGGCATCTTTACTGTTGATTATTTAGAATTAACCTAATGTAATGGTAATGGCTCAAGGAAAGCCCAAGCCATGCCTAGGCCTACACTATGAAAGGATAGTCAAGATTACAATTGGAGCTCCTTGAAATGATTACAATGGGCAAAACTTCTCGTTCCCAATAAATGGCATTTAGGGGGCATGGGGTAGGGTTTTCCTAGAAGTTCCCAGGCACCTGTTTGTTGTAAGGAGAGTTTTCTAACCTATAGGAATTCAGCAGGAAGTTTAGCTGTCCCAAATTAGGCAAAAACATTTATTCTACACAAATCCTAATTGATCCCATTATGAAAGGTTTCCTCATATACTCATTGTAACAACAATTAAAATACAATCAATCAATACCAAAAATATTACTCAGCAGCTGTATATCAATTTGCAAATAGAACATATGATAATTATGTTAATTTAGAGCTTTTGCTATCCTGGGGTTAAAAAGAAAAAGAATGTTATTTGTGACACCCTAAATCTTCTCTTTCCAGGGACAACTTGGGTAAGTCACCCTTCTTTTGTCTTGACACCCAACATTGGAATCCTACATTTACTTCAAAACAAGACTAATAATGGCAATAAAAATAACACCAAAGAATTATAAAACAAATATTTCATTCCAAACTTAGTGTTTGCTTGCAAAAATAACAACGATTTGTTCTTTTACAAAATCTCATTCAACGAGTCTTCAAGGTCATCCTCAGCTGCATTATGTTTGTCTTTAGGCTCCTATTCATCTAGGGGTATCCCTATAGCTTCCTCCCCTGAGCCCTACAGGATACTCTTTGGCTATCTCTTCTGGCCTAAAATACTGACACTCAGTACCAACCTCTAATAGTGCCACTTCATTGGAGTGGTATATCTAGTTCACCATGCATGAACTCAATTGTCACCTGCTAAGTCTACTCTATCTGTATGGATACAAGAGGGTGAGTTCTATTTGTATGGATACAAGAGGGTGAGTTGTGAAACTCAGCAAGTAGACTGGTGTCAGTGTATGATATCTTGGTATTTGATTGCTTCTGTTGGCATAGACGTCAAGACCTACAATTCTTGAGCTTTATGGTCATGGCCTTTTTGGTATAGTTTGGTTCAACGATGTACTTTAGTTTGATTATGGCTATCAAATATTTTTTTGAGTGGCTATCAAGTATAATATATGTATCTAATAAGTAATGCACAAGATAATAATGCAAAAACACGAGAATAATGTAATAAGTTATGTTAAAGTAATACTTATAAAAAATGTTATGTTTAAGTAAAGCTTGGCCATCATATGTGATATGAACCCGCAGGAATGAAATCCTTTAAACCTACAATCAAATTGAAAACTTACCCAAGAACAATCAAATTGAAAACTTACCCAAGAAAGTCAAAATCAAGTCAAATGGATGGAGAATTTAAACCCGTTGAGAACTCGTTTCAAGAACTCAGATTACAAGGAGGAACGCCACAAAGGTTGTGATTTACTTTTGATAAGTTCAAAAGTTCAATCAAGAACAAAAAGAATAAACTCAATACAATGAAAACTCAATATTGTCTAACCCTTCAAATGAGGCTACAAAGAGTATTTAAATCAAAACCTAATTAAAACCCTAACCAAAATAAAGCCCTTGCTTCCAAAAACATCCTTGGATGAATAGTGCCGCGGCTACAGTAACTCGCTACAGTACGTCTTTTAAACCCTAGTTCCAAAAATATAACTTTCCAAATAAGCCCTTAGCTAAAATACAAGGCCTTCCCAAAAACCTTAGTTCATAAGAAATAAGGCATATGTGGGCCAAGCATCCTCAAGCCTACTTATTCTAAACTAATAAAATAAATCCTTTAACAAATTGAAGGCCTTTAATAACAATAAGTCCAAACAATAACTCTAAGTCTTGTCTTCCACAGCTTGTATCAAGTGGATCAAAACTGGTTCTCCTTCTTTCAAGCCCATCTTGAGTGTTGGGCTCTTACTAGCTTTATCCCAAGTGGATTGCACCAATTCTTACATTGCTTCTTTGATCTTCTTGGCTCTGGATCTTGTAATTGGCCCCTCTGGAATTTACAAATGATCTTTAAGACTAGGCCCACCTTGGTTCCCATCAATATGGGTCGCCAAAATGACCATTCCTATTTTTATTTTTTAAAGTCGATATTTTTAAATAAGGAATAAGTTTATATCAGATAAATTTTATCTATTATTTTTTAAGTTAATTTATTTATTTGAGAAAAAAAAATTAAAGTTGACATGCCAAATAATTTTAAAAAATGACCATTCTATGAAGAAAGTTAATACTCTAATAAAGAAAGTTAATGGGCTAAATATATTACTATCTTGATTTTTAAGCCTTTTTTCTAATTTTATTTTGTGGATCTTTTCTAGTTATACATTGATTTTAAAAGTGTGTGTTTTACTTCAATCAAGCGTGCACTTGCACTTTGTGCTTTGCGCCTAGGCTCTAAACGACATTTGCGCTTAAGTGCACCTGTCACTTTCACTAACAATGGATTCAAGGCCTAATATTAGTTATTCTTTGGCCCTAATAATATATATATTTTTTTATATAGGTTAGGGTTGAAAACCGTCGTTGTCGGCGCGGTTTTTGGGTAAAACCGACGCCGACCGACGTTTGAAAAAATGGGGGAGCCACCAACCGTAACCGGTCGATGGGGAGGAGAAAACCGATCGAGGCGGTTCTCTGGCGGTTCTCAGTCGGCGTCGGTTCTCTGGTCGGCATTATCTATTGAGAGAGACTGAGAGAGAGAGAGAGAGACAGGAGAGAGAGAGAGAGTTACAGAGGAGAGAGAGAGTTGCAGAGTGAAATTCGATTCGGGAAGAAGAGGGGATGGGGAAGAAGAAGACTAATATCGAAACGACGCCATTCAACTTTAAGTTAAACAGCGTCGTTTCAGACTTTTTTTTTTCCTTACGTCCTTATTAAAACGACACCGTTTGGTTTAATGCCAAACGGCGTCGTTTCTATATCTGTTGTAATACTTACTAGCTAAAACGACGTCGTTCCACTTAAGTTTAAGTGGAACGGTGTCGTTTAAGTAAAGGCATATTTAAAAAAAAAAAAGTTTTATTATATCGGTCGGTTCAGCGGTCCGGTCCAGCCTCAAACCGGGACCGAACCGCTGAACATCGGTTTCTTCATATTTCTACCGCACGCCGACTAGTTCTCCACCGGTTCCGGCCGGTTCCTGACGCGGCTGGTCGGTTCGCGTCGGTGGCATCGGTTTCTGTACAGCCCTAATATAGGTAATAAGAAGCCCTAATAAAATCCAATACATCACCTATGGATGTATGTCCTACCTTGATGCCCAAATAATAACTACTCAACCTTCAAGCCTAATGTTTCAATATTTAAGTGAACTAATTCAGAACTATATTGTCCAAACCCAAAACTTTCTATTTCCATAATGCTATTCATCAATCCAAGCCTAATCCGAAAATATCCAGGCCCAGTTCAAGTGTTAAGATCATAAATTGAACTTTAACCTCAAACCTACAAGACACTTGTCTAGATCCCATCAATATTGAGCTTAGTGATCTTTGGTAAAACATTATTGGCAACACAATTTAATTTTTTTGTTATTTGGTGCATATGTGTGGCTCATTACATTGAGCAATATGCTATAATTCTGCTTAGATGAACTATATTATCATGCCAAGCCCGAACGAGGAAGCATTAAACATAAGATTTGTTTTTTCTTTTCCCACATATTCTCCGTGACAAACGAGATCACTAGAATGTTGGCTTTTATGGTTTTTTAATTTGTGTTTCATTTAAACTATGTTTATCTAATTAAAGTACTGAAATCTCTTTCTTGCATTTCTTATGAAATATTATTCTCTCAAATGAAGCTGACATGTTCAATATTATCCTCAGCCGCTGCCCCTAAAAAACGCTTAAGGTTTAAAACCACAACAGATGCTTCAGAGAAGCAAATTATAGAGGCCATGCAGAAGATAGCTTCTCATATCAGGAACCCTGCCAAGTTTGGTAAGGCTTCAAAGCTGGCCATACAGCTGATTCAGGCGGGAAGTGTGAAGCCAGGGACTAGTGGTCATTTCTTTGCCATACTAGAAGCTGCAATGTCTTTGTCCACTTCTTGTATGGATCCTTCAGTGCAAGCAGATTATCATGCATTGTTCTCAGCAGCACAAGATGCCACAGAAGTAAGAATGTGGTTTTTTTGCACACATTAATTCTTTGCCTAATAGATAATCAATTTTCCTTTTCTTGGGATCATCTAACCTTCTTTTCTAATTGTAGTGCCTGAATAAGAAGCAAAAGAATCAGTTAACCACATGGATGATACAGGCAGTGGATGCAAATGATTTAAACACTGATGACAGCTTTGTGGTAGGAACTTCACTTTTGGTATCTTTTTGTCATTATACACGCTGAATCATTAATTAAAACTCTTTTCTTCACATTTTGCTAATTCGGAGCATATTGGGGTTTGCAATAAGAACATAGTATGTTGTATAGCATGTTGTACTTGGTGTACCAGAAGATGGTTTTTTATTGCTGAAGCCATGTACAAGGCTTTTGTCCATTTGTTGTCTGAATTGCTTAGGTTGTTGTGCATAAGTTTCTACCCCAATAGATCTATGACATTTTAATCTTCATGTATATATCAGTTAAGAAATATGTTTGAAAATCTATTTACGGTGATAGATATAGAAAATATGTTTTTGGAATTTGTATCGTAACTTTAAACTTATCAGTTATTATTCTTATTTGATGATTTTGTGGTGATGCTGATAGGATAACATGTAAAAATTAGTGATCAATGGATGAAATAAAATGTTCTTGAAAGAAATAGGGGCAGCTGGAAGTCGGATGCCCTCGTTCTCTAGTCACGAACCAGAGACCCGTGACGTCGTTTTTTGGTCTTGAATTGATTTTGGTTCCATTTTTTGTTTTATTTTGGTTGGTTGATTTTGTTTGGTTCGATTTTTGTTGGATGATATGTCATTGTAACAGTTTAGTTTGGATCTGGAAGGTGTGTGGCAGAAGGAATATTTTTTTCGATGGTTTTTTGCCATTTGGGAATGGAGGAGCAGCCGGTTCCTACCCTCCATCCGTCCACCTGTATGATGGAGATGAATGGCCTTTCTGTAAGGTGAGTGCGAGGGAACGGTCCCTATCTTGTAGACGCCTACCATTTCTCTCCATCCAAAGACACCACATAATTCAATGAGAAATTGTTTTCCACACCTCAGCAATATCAATGGTACCCCAAAGACCACTCCAACACCTGAAAGTATCCATATTACCCTTCTAGGCATTACCCATTCCACCAGTCCAGTTGCAGATTTAATCCCACAAAAATCTGGTTACCTCATAATCTAACAAAATATGATCAACAGTTAGTTTCCCCATTTTTCTTACACAAGTAGCACTGATCCAAAATAATAATACCATGTTTCCTCAACTTATCAATGGTGAGAGTTTTCCCAAAGGAAGCAGTCCAACCAAAGAAAGCAATCTTGGGAGGTACTGTGATGACCCACAAGGACCTCGTAAAAGAATCGAACAATAAATTTTCTACTCCCATTTGAAATCCAAATCATCCTATCCTCCACTGCAGTATCAGTATTCAAAGCATACAATAAACTGAAAAAAATCAGCAATGATACCTTGTTCCCAATCCTGAACCGCTCTGATGAAACAAATGTTTCACAAGATAGGACCATTAGAACTATTCCTCAAATCAGCCACAATAGCCTCCTTATCACTACCTAACCGAAAAAGAGGGGAAAATGCTCTTTGGGCCCTGACGCCACACCAAATATCATGCCAAAAACTAACACAAGAGCCCCTTCCAACCTCAAATGAAAGCATTCCGAGGCTTTGATATCTTACTTCCCATGACCGAACTCTATGGTATTTCAGCATAGAGCCTGGTGGAAGAACTTAGTATATCCATCCCCTTCTTTCAGCATAGAGCCCTCTGTCGCCATGATATTTCTTCCATTAAAAGCATTAAAAGCACCTTCTCAACCTCCGAGGATACAGAGCATTTCCTAATGGAATCCTCAGCTGAAAGAGAACGAGTCATCTCCCTTCCCTCCAAAGCGTTCCAAACCTTCAGGTCCTTCAAGGCCTTGAGTTTTCTTGCAAAAGTTTTTTTTTATAAGTATTTTCCTGCCAAAGTTAAACTTGGGGTCCCCTCCAAGTGATAAGAAAACCACCAAGATCTCACCTTATCCACAAAGCCATTACCTTTCAGCCACATATTCTCGAACTTGAAGTATCTTCTACCCCCATGAATGCCCCACAATCAAACAAGATAGGGAAGAGGTCAGAACAGACCCTAGGTTATCTCTTCTGATACAACAAAGGGAAATGAGCCTCCCAAGAATCTGTTCAATCTAGACCAAGCCTGATTGTTGGACCAAGTGCATGTATCCCTAGGAAGAGGTAAATCCAAGAGATCCAAATAAAAAATGAACGCAAAAATGGATCATTATATTTGTGGTATGCAACATCAATCTATTGGAAAATAAGTCATTCTATCTAAATGGTTTCTTATCGGTTTCTTGTAGAATAGGGGACGGATTTAAAATGTATAAAACCTTTGACAAATACAACTGTGTGCGTGCGCATGCGCATGGTGTCATTTAGGTACACAGTGTATGTATGTTGTTTTCTATGCGATACTATAGTTAACCATACAATGAAAACTTTGGCAATAAAAAAAATAAATAAATAAACAAAAAGAATGGTAGTTGATGAATGTTGTTTAAAGAAAACCATTTCTGGACACAATGTTTTTTTTTTTAATAGGTAATCAAAGATAATATATTCATAGAAATAGGCGAAGCCCAGGTACACAGGAAGTATACATGAAAAAAGCCTAACTAGGGGTTACAATAGAAAGAAGGAGATGATGGACACTACGTCCGTTACAAACTATAGCCCCCGCCCATAGAAGTAATGTCTTAAGAAAGAATTTTTTAAGCTCGTCCATTGTTCTCTCTTGATCATCAAAACATCTAGCATTTCTCTCCCTCCAAATACACCAACACATACATATTGGTACCAATCTCCAAATTGCCGCTACCTGAGAATTTCTGTGTAGTCCTTGCCAGCTTGCGAGGAAATCCACCAAACGACAAGGCATAACCCAAGACAATCCGACTCTTTAGAAAAAATCATCCCATATAGCCTTGGCCACCTCGCAGTGTAAAAGCAGATGATCAACTGACTCCCCATGCTTCTTACACATACAACACCAATCTAGGACAATAACCCGTCGTTTCCTCAAATTATCAATGGTAAGAATCTTGTTCAAAGACGCTGTCCAGACAAAGAAAGCGGCTTTTGAAGGAGCTTTCGTCTTCCATATGCTCTTCCAAGGGAACATAGACAAACCGGAGTTTGTGAGCTTTTGATAAAAAGAACTGACCGAGAAGATACCTTTCTTAGAATGATTCCAAAGCAACTTGTCTCCTAAGCCCCCTAGGATACTTGCAGAATATAATACGGCAAAAAACTCCGTAATCGACTCCAACTCCCAATCATGGGCTGCCCTAATGAAATCAATATTCCATTGAGGGGTACCATTTGCTGTAGAAAGAAGATCGGCAACCGATGCCTCCTTTACTCTTGCAAGCGCAAAGATGTCAGGGAAGGTATCTCGTAGGCAATGGTTACCACACCATGTATCAAACCAAAATCGAACACGCGAACCATCGCCTGCAACAAAATGTTCATGACCTCGGAAGGTCCCCCAAAGGCTCCTAATGTTTTTCCACAAACCCACTCTATGAGTGCCTCGTACCTCGTTCGAGCACCAACCTCCCCAAGCTTCCCCAAACCGAGAATCGATAACAGACCTCCAAAAAGCCTCCCTTTCATTTTGGTATCTCCACAACCAATTACCCAAAAGAGCTTGATTGAATTTCAACAAGTGGCGAATCCCCAAACCTCCCCCAGATATTGGGGAACAGACTATAGACCAATTAACCAGGTGGAATTTGAACTCATCCCCCAAACCACTCCATAAGAAATCCCTTTGTAGCTTCTCAATGCAGTTAGCCACCTTTGTAGGAAGCGGGAACAGAGACAAAAAATAGGTGGGCAAGTTAGAAAGAGTGCTTTTAATCAAAGTCAATCTACCGCCTTTCGACAAGTAAAGCCTCTTCCAAGCAGCCAATCTGTGCTCCACCCTTTCAACTACATCATACCAAATCCTTTCAGATTTAAAAGAGGCACCCAACGGTAAGCCAAGATACTTCATAGGAAGCGAAGAAGTCTTGCATCCCAAAGTAGTAGCAAAAATCTCCACATCGGGGACAGCCCCCACTGGCACTATTTTCGACTTAGCAAGGTTAATGTTCAACCCTGACACAACAACAAAAAGAAGGAGTAGCGCCCTCAAATCTTGGACTTGATTGAGGTGTGCACCACAAAAGAGAAGCGTATCATCAGCAAATAACAAGTGGGAGATGTTGAGATCATCGTTCCCCACCGAAAAACCTTGGAGTAACCCACCAACCACCATACCCTCAATCATCTTGCTGAGAGCTTCCATAACAAATAAGAAAAGTAGAGGAGAGAGCGGATCTCCCTGTCTCAGGCCACGAGAGGAGTTGAAAAAACCCACCGGAGAGCCATTTACCAAGATAGAGAAACGAGCTGAAGAGATACAAAATTCTACCCATTTCTGCCATTTCCCCCCCCAAAACCACATTTATCAAGTAGGTAGAGAAGGAACTTCCAGTTGACATGATCATAAGCTTTATCCATGTCTAACTTGCAAAGAAGCCCAGGTTCTCTAGATTTTAAACGGCCATCCAGTACTTCATTTGCGATAAGAACTGAGTCAAGGATTTGTGTACCTTTGACAAAAGCATTTTGCGGCTTCGAGATAAGTTTTTCCACCACCGAGCTTAGTCTATTTGCTAATACTTTGGAAAGAATCTTGTACATCCCATTCACAAGACTAATGGGGCGATAATCCTTCACATCCCTAGACCCCACCTTTTTAGGAATAAGAGCTAAAAATGTGGCATTGAGACTTTTTTCAAATCTGCATTAGAATGAAATTCCAGAAAGACTTGCATAATATCTTCCTTGACCACCTCCCAACAATCTTGAAAGAAGCCCAGGGAAGTGTGACTCCCAATCGGGTGTTAGTAAAAATCTATCAATCCTTGACCATGAAGGGCAATCACGGTTGTTGGACCAGGTAAAAGTGCCTCCCGATAATGGAATGTCCATGAGCTCCTGTTCTGAAATGAAATCAGAGAAATCTCTCATAGCTGAAGAGATACGAGAAGTTCCCGACCTTTCACTTGGAAATCGAGAAGTATTAAAATCCCCCCCTATGCAACTCGGTAAACCCCACCAACTAATGACTCCCGCCAGTTCTTCCCACAAAAATATTCTCTCTGAATCAATGTTTGGACCATAAACCCCAGCGAAAGCCCATTTGAAGCCATCTTCTAGATTAACAAAAGAGCATGTAACCGAGAAATCACCCACACACTCCTCCACCCTTTCTACCACCCTTGTGTCGAACATAATTAGAACTCCCCCAGAAGCTCCTTTAGATGGTAGGTAAGACCACCCAATATGTTGTCCTCTCCATAAGCTGCGAACTATTTGTCTTGAAATAGCTTCCAACTTAGTCTCTTGCAAGCATATGATGTCCCCTTTCCATTGAAGAAGTAAATTTTTGACTTGAAGCCGCTTATTAGGATCATGCAGCCCCCTCACATTCCATGAAATAATTTTTGGCTTCATGGGACAACTATTTTACCCCTCCCCTTACTACGCTCCAGAGTAGAGCTCTTCTCACCTCCATCCTCTTTCATATCCCAATCTAGCCTTCTGAGTTCTCTCTCCCTTTTTTTAGCCAAAGCCAAGGATTGATCGGACTTGGCTTGGGCATTCACAGCCTCTAAAGCTGTAAGTAAGGCCATAAATTCAGCTTCAAAATCCCCATAAGAAATTCCTACCATATGCTTGATGTCCATCGCCCTCCGGATAACCCAATCTGACACATTGGGATGGAAAGAGTATAGTGGGGTAGGTTCATCCTCCCCATCCCTGTTAGCTGTAAACAGAACCATAGAGCCAGAATTTACAACACTGGACTCTTCTACCATCTCTGACACATGGGCTACTGCCACTTGATCCGACACATGGGCTACTGCCTTCACAGCCAAGGGAACAGGGATAAACCCAGGAAGAGCCGGCGGCACAGTCTGTACCACTACTCTACCCGATAGCTCAGCTACGTCGATAGTCTTCACCAACGCCGGTGATGACTTCGCCACCAGAGAATCAGGCTCAGACCTTGCCGGCGATGAAGTCTGTGCCACCACTAAAGGTGGCGGCCCAACCAAGCTCACCCCGTGCTCCAACGAAGCTTGCGCAGGACCAGTGGCTTCATTGGGGACATCCGTAGCTAGGGTTACTGCTGTGGCTGCCGATACTTGGGACGCCGACGCAGGGGAAGTCGTCTGGTTCTGATTCAGCGAAGATTCCGGCGACATAAGACTCCCGACACCACTACTCAGGTTCGGTACGTCAGCACTAACGACTCCCGACGCCAACTTCGGCAACCCAGACCTCACCGGCGAAACCACCACCGCCTCCGACGAACTCCCTCCCAACGTCGAAGACCCCTGCCCCGCCACCAACGGTTGCGACGACGATGGAGGTTGAGCAACACTGTGAGCAACCCTGCGTTTCCATGCAGGCTTCGAGCGCTGGGCCTGAGAATCAGGCTTTGCCCACGGGATGGGCCAATGGGCCTGCAGAAGAGGCCCACCAGAGACGACAACCTTCCCCTTAAGACTAGGATCAAAATCCGGCCCATTTAAGGAGCCTTCTCCCTGGCCCATCATAAGAATCTTCTCCCTCTGTATTCCTTCCTCAACGCTGCGTTTAAGCACTGACATATTAAGAATTAATCCACCCACTTGCGTCTCCATCTCTGCCAAAGCCAGCAACAAATTTTCCATACTTGGCCCTGACAAGTACCTACTCAGACTTGCTTCTTCACAGGGCTGCGTCTTCACCAGAGAACCTGTCCCCTCTGCAGGTCGAGTAGAACCTCACTGTACGAAGAGAAACCTTCATGCCCCTGCGGCGGAGGAGGAGGAGGTTGTGTCCAAGGTTGGTACCCTCTGTTATTCCTTCCCAACACAGAGGAATTTGCAGAAACAGAAATCTCCTTCAACAACTCACCAATATTCCTCCACCCCACACCCTTCCTCCCTTCCGGTATCACTAGTAAGCCCCGCCGTTTCCCTTGGCCGAACTCTGTTAAGGAGAAAAAACTCCCATAGGAGTTGCGCTGCCTCTGAATCACCAACACCTGAGAGCCACTTCTACGCGTCCTGATGAAAACAGAGGGACCCTGAAAACCTGAACCTTCCTCCACCATGCTTGCCAACCATCCCAACGAGCCTTGCTCAATGAAGATGTGGTTCACAGCACGACAACTGCTCTCCGTGACTCTCCACCACCTTGCATTCATCATCTTAAACTCGAAGCATTTTTTATCAATAACAACATTCCTACTCGACCCCATCACAACACAAATACTCTTAAAATCTTAGAATATACTCTTAAGCTTTCCTAAATCTTCCTCAAGGAACTTAGTCATGGATATACGAACTCAAACCAGTGAAAAAAACTGATCTGGAGAAAATACCAAATACTAGCATTAAAACATAACAAACGTTTCTGAACACAATGTTACTTAGACATAGTCTATTTAAGTGTACGTTTGGGCATTAGGTGCCCCTATGGAATAAAATGTATATGATTTTGCAGTGCTCTTATTTGTGGCAATTAAAACTCAGCCATAAAGAAAGTAGCAAATATGGAAAACTATTCTGTTGTATTATATGGTTTATAATTGAATGACTGCTTGGCAGCATCCTGTTCACTTCTTATCTAGCTATTTTGTAAACACTCAATGGAAGTTCTAGACATATATCATATATTCACTATAACCTAGTATAGTCAATTTAAAAAGAATAGTCAATTTGAAGTTTCTCTATAATTATTTATAAATACATGGTTTGCCTAGTATGTAGCCAATGTAGAACTTAGCACCCATGACGACCTTTAAAATTTAGCCACGCTGTGAATAATTTCTTTTTCCTAGTAATGTGGGGCTGGGGTATTTCATATTTGTTGATCTTTTGAAGTTGGGGATTGTAACTTTGAGCTTCTTTTCTTGAATACATGTATACTTCATAGGTGCCCACTTAATAGAATGACTCCCTACTTACAAAATAATTGATGTCTAAGTGTCATTGTGTAAATATATATATTTATATATATATATATAATTGGTGGTCCTGGACCGATATTTTTGTAGAATTCTTGTTTGTAGATTTAGATGTAAAGAGGATGTAACAAATTTAAGAGGGGAGTTCATAAGACCCCACTCATACATTAGCAATATGCATAACCACTATTCGGCTAGCTCTTTCCTTGGGTTGTTAGACTCTCTGTCTCTTTTTATCTCTCTCTGTGTTGTAATACAATATATGCAGGTGAGTTATTATCATTGGTTAATTTTTTTTACCTCTAGTAATTTCAGATTACAGAATTGAGGTCTTTTGTGTCCTTATTTTAAAATGCTTACAGTCCTCATGGGTTAATTTGTCGGTCACTGGTAGGTTAGAAATGTATTACCTTCTGGTTGAGTTTTCTACTGCCAATTATTGAACTGCAAGATGTAAAACGGCATTCATATGTAAATTTATGTTTTGAGACTTCTCTTTTACTTCTGGTGCTCTGGAGTTCTTTTCCTAGTAGATATTTTAGGCACTCTTGTTCATCATCTACCCTTCTTTTTCATTGCCCAAATGGCATTTTTTATTGCTCAAATGAATTTTTTTTTTAATTGCCCAAATGACACTTATTAAGTGGATTTTTGTAGTTTCATTCTATATTTGATGTTGGAGATGAAGGTAAGCATGCTTCATTCGAGTAGATATTGACATCATACACTTGGCTTTCTACTAATGTACTGCTTCTATTTGAACTTTTTGTTGCGTAGCCACCAGAACGAATGCCTTTTTAGCACCTAGATCTAGGCAATGTGGGGATATAGTGTCCTGCAAGTACCTTTGACTTTTGACTTTCTTGGGGCCTCTATCTCTGGTAATTGATCTTTGACCTTGATGTATAATTAGAACTGTGAGTTTAGAGGCAAGGGAAAAAGAGTGTAGAAGAAGTTCAGATTTCTAGTCCTTGAAAGTTGTAATTGAGACATGTAGTTTCAATTTTTTTTTTTTTTATGTTTTCTTTTTCAATAGAAAACGTTTTTTTATGTGTAGAACAGTATTTGTGCACTTTTTTTTCTGTGTAGAACAGTATTTGTGCACTTTTTTCTCCTCTTTTTTTTTTTTTTTTAATGTCGGGTAACCTGTCCAAGGCAAGGCCCTTTGGACCCATCCTTGTAGAGTAAATTCCGGTCCCGTGCACCGTACCCTCAAAAGTTTCCCTACACAGAACTGATTAAATCGTTGGCTTTTCACCAGGGGGTGTGGCCCCGAAGTTGTTTGCACCTATGAGGTGTTAAACCTTAGACCTTGAAGGAAGTGGTACCCCAAGACCAAGGCCTTCACCACCTAGGCCAACCTCTTGGGGTTATTTGTGACCTTTTCTCTGTCACAGTTGTCATCCTTCTCTTTCCTTGAGGTGCTTTTGCACACTTTTGCTTCCTCCACATGCTTGCTTCTTCACATAAACACAGACATTCACATGTAAGGAATTTATTTCTTTTCAGATGTTGCACGTCATTTGCCTGTAAAAGGAGCCTAAAGTTTTTTATTAGGGGGCTGTATTATTGAATTAAATCTAAGGATTGTGCCGATTGGCTTGGTGGTAATCTACTGACAACAGATGATTAAGAACAGTACAAATTGACAGACAGATATGCATGAAAATGATGGAAATATCGAAGGGAAAAGTGATTCCACATTTTCACCAATCGACTGCTACCCCATCTTCTCCAACCAAATTGACAATAACTAACAGACAGATGCATGTTTTACATTGCGACTTCTCTGGGATTTGGTGAATATGATGGAAATACAAAAAGTAAAAATAATGCACCAAATGACAGCTGCCCCATGTTTAGATTGCAATTTCTCTAGCATTCAGTCAAAAATATAGACGTATTGAAAATGAAAAGCGATTAAATATTTTCACCATATTGATTACATCTACCCCTACTTCATGAAATCAACAGCAGAGGAATTTTTGCTGCATTATATTTTTAGTAGTAAATTCAAAGGAAATGTGTGCGTATCTTGTCTTAGTTTATGGTATAGCTTAGCCAAGGATTGATAATCACCGACATGTATGTTGCATTTTTATGTGGTAGTGATTAGTTCTGAACAAAGTATGGTAGGTTTTCTTAAGCGTAACTGACTCTTCTTTCCTTTTTTCTCTTTTTTTCTTTTCTGCCTGTGCTTCTGGTTTTCATATAGTTTTCAAAAACTGCTGGACGGATCAAAGAAGCAATATCTAATCTCCCGGTTGCAACCGAGATTGATGACACTGATGAAGCGGCAGCCCTGGAAGATGAAATGGAATTGACAAATGGAGATGGTCAAATAAAACAGGACATGTCTTTTGTTGCTCCAGCTGAAGAAAATGGAGAGGAGTCTGACCCTTTCGGGCTTGATGCTTTCATGCATAGTTCAGTTAATAAAGGTGAGAAAACAAAGGGAAAGAAAGATGCAGCAGCCAAGATCAAAGAGGAATTAGAAGAGAATAAGAGATTTGTCAAGTCACAAAGGGAAGCCTTGATTTCATGTTTAGAGATTGCCGCTCGGCGTTATAAAACTCCATGGTAAATGACAACGCTATTTGATTTTTCTCTAGCTTTTTAAGATGCTCATATAGTGTTTAGTCTCATATATATTTTCAGAAACTTTGTCGTAAGATTCCAAACTTTTTCTTTTCAGGTGCCAAACAGTTATAGACATCTTAGTAAAGCACGCCTTTGATAACATATCAAGGTTCACATCCCGACAAAGGCATGCCATTGAGAAACTATGGGCTTCTATACGGGAACAGCAAGCTCGTCGGAAGCAAGGAAGATCGGTTACCGGGAAACTCGATGTGAATGCCTTCGAATGGCTGCAGCAAAAATATGCTAGCGAAAAGATTAGCATTCGCCATTCTGTTGGAGGTAGTGGAGATCGCCGTGCTCAGCAGTGGCTTGGTTGAGGGTCAACTTGTTCTTTTACTAAAGTGTTGCATCATGTATCATGCGAAATCCTTGCCAACGAGCCCTTAAACCAAAAATTAATTTAAAAGCAAAAACAAAACAAAAAGATAAGGAAACCTCTTTGCTGTCTATTATGTGAACTCTCAATTACAGCTTCAACATGTGAAGTTTGTGCTTTCTTGACCTTTTCTGGCTTCTTCCGTGAATGTGTTCAATCTGTTTGAATTAACCCTACCTAAAACTTATTCTTAAACAATAAAACAAACATGGTGGAAATGAATCCTTTGGCATCCCGTTTCTCAATAAAGAGCTTGGTGAGGATTTGTGGAGCAAGGGATGTTAGCCCATCAGCAACACCCCGTTGTTACTACCTGATCTAGGCGCGTAGTCATGGATCGAATACGCGGTAAGAAGAATAAGTTGCAGTGGAATGACATTTAGTTAGAGGCTTAAGTATTAATTATACCAGAGGTCTAAACCGATAAAAGGTTCATCCATTAAGAATAATAATATCAACATGTCATTGTCACTTGCCAAATAATGTTAGACAACACCAATTATTCATCACTCTCATCCAAATACTACAAATCGTACATAATTTGTTGCCCTGACTTAAATAGTACATTTCCACCAATACAAATAATTAATAGCACAGACAAGCCTCTGTTTCTATTACTTGGGCAAGGTCGATGTCTGCATCAACGTCTATGATTTCGATAAATGAAACCATAAATAAGTTAAACATCTATGACTGCAAATGAATATGCATGCATTGTTTCATATAAATGATATGTGAACAAATATATATATATAATGAGTAGGGGTGTAACCAATCCAGTCGGGTTTTAAACAAAATTTAGGATCGAATTAGTATGCATCAGTTTTGTATTTTCAAAAAATGATTACGCATTGATTACCCTCCTAAACTAGTATCTCTGTTATCAGTTTGGGTCCGGTTTTTCAGTTTTAATAGTATTAGTATTAGGGCATAAAATGCAATTAATATACTAATATATATTAATTAATTAAAGCAAAATATAATTAATATACTAATGTATATTGGTATTACTAATATATTATGTATTTATTAAAATGAATATGTTGAGAATTTATTAAGCCATAGTGTTATTAATATATATTTTATGTTTAAAGCATGTGATCAAATAAATTTTCATGTTTAAGATTAAAATTTTATGTTATAAATTATAATAACATTATCTTATATATAATTATAATTTATGTTATTATACATATTATATATATTTTAGATAATATTAAAAAAAATTAATTTAAAATAGATAATATAGTGAATTAGTCTGGTCCTAAAAAGTATAGAATCGGAAAAAAACCAGTACCGACTAGTTTTGGAATTACGCAATCCAGTTTCGGATTGGACATGTCCAAAATCGAACCCGTTCCACCAGTTCAGGCCGATCCGGTCCAGTTTTTTGGTTGAATTTTACATCCCTAATAACGAGGAATCACCCTCTAGGTAGAAATACAAGTATTCATCGTTATGTCGATGAACTACCATCTAAATAAAATATAAGTATATAAGTTTGACGAGGAATCGCCCTCTAAGCAAATCTCAAGTATATGTAGTTGTCACCAAGGTGACGAAACACCATCTTATCAAAAAATAAAAATTCATCATATCTCATCATATAAATGCCAAGCAAAGAATCACTCCACCATTCGATACGAGGAATCACTCTACCCGATTAGCATGCAAGTTGATTCACTAGTTTCAAATCATCCAACACGAGAAATCACTCAACTTGGTCAACACACTTGAACATAACACACATGATCAACTTGGAAAATCACTCTACCTAGTCAATCAACTTACTTGAAGAGACCATACATAATACACCCAGGGAATCTTGCTACCCGTTTATCAAGTGAGGTCAACGTTCCACCCCAATCATCATGAAGACTCTCTTTACCCGTATGAAACTTGTGACAATATGCCATAAGAATGGCGGGGGGACTCCTCTACCCGTCCATGATGATCAACACACAGTAAGACTCATACCCGAAAATAACAATCATCATCAATCCATGTGACACCCCCACTTCTAGGCACCTTAGGTTTTGACCCTAGTAGCCATGACCCTAACTAAGTAGAAGTTATGATAATTGTAAAGAATGGAAATTTTGAAGTTTGAGTTGATATAAGAGCTTACACCTTTGGTTTGGCTAGAATTATTAGAAAATTCTAGTGCTTTATTAATTTTAAGAAAGAGATGCCAAAAGGCCAATGGAAGAATGACACATGGCATATGGGAGACTTGTCACCTTGGTGGGCTAGGTAATTTGGTTAAAATACTAGATGGATTTGTAGAAGACCCAAGAGTTGGTTTAATAATGGCCCAAGCCTAACAAGATTAGAAGGTGAGGATGAACCCATGATTTTAGGCCAACTTAGTAGATACAATAATTTAGGCCAAACTTAGTGGATACAAGACTGTGGGCCCAAAGACTTTAAACTATTGGCCTAATTTTAAAAAGACCCAAAGTTAGGACCCAACTTTAATTATTGAAGCCAAGGAAAGGTCCAATACATCTGGACATGGGCCCAAGCAGAGGTCCACTTCTAAGGCCCACACAAAAAGCTTGTTCTTATGGCCTAATAAGAATCCAACTTGAAGCTCAAGCCTAGTATTTCATAACACTCTTCTAAATGGGACTCACATACACTATACCATTGATATCCTTTCTTCCCAAACCCATTCCACACGCCCTAGGATTTCCTTTTAACCATGGTAAGACTCCTAACTTGAGTTAAGGTTGCTATTTCAAAACTATCATCATTCCCGTGATTAGTAACCTAAACATGATGACTTGCATAGTTTTCTTCAAGCTCTTCTCTTCATAATTTTAGATCTGAATTTTTTATCTTTTACACTTGTGTTGCATCACTCTTAGACAACCCTAGAATAGAGTACTAAACCCAAACCATGTAACTTGAAGAAAAGGTATGTCAATTGCCAAACAACCCACCAATCAGCCCACACCCAAAAGCAAGCCATAGGACCCAAAACAAGCCATCAAAACCATGGCTCTTCCACAAGTTTTTCAAGAGTTTTTCTACAACATTCAACCCTCATTATATCACCTAAAATCAGACCTAAAAGGAGGCCAAAAAACAATTCCATGAGCCAAGCCAAAATCACAACCATTCACCTAGGAAATGAAGAATAGACCAAACCAATTACCCTTGCTCTTTCAAAACATTTCTGCACCTAAATTTGCCACCCCCTCACACCACCACCTCTGCCATTTCACCCTAAGGAAGTGCTTCAAAGCACTCAATTTTATGTTTGGCCAATCCCCTTCCATGAGCATCAAAACCGATTGGCGAATGGAATGGTGAAGTAGATCATTTTAATCGAAATCAATGCACATACAAACATTCCTTCATTTTCTGCTCAAACCAAATCACATGATCATCACTCATACTTTATTACCAACCTAGGAAGGCCACTATATGGTGGTAATTATGCCAACAAAATAGATCAAGAAGATGGGACAAAAGAAGGATCAAAATTGGGCATCCACCAAAACACCGACGGCCATCAAGGTGATTTCCCATGGGTTTTGTTTTAAATTCTGAAACCAGCCAGCCCCTGCACCTATGCCATCCTCTAGCACTTGACCATGAGGTACTCAAGTATTTTTAGGCTACTATTTAACTGACCAAAGCCATGACACACCTGAAATTGCACTCAACACTTCCACAGCCCACATCCAACACTCACAATCCTCACCCTTTAGGCATGGCTACTATAAATACCCCCTCCATCCCTCACTTCCTCATAGACCTTTCTCAAGCTTCTCTTTAGTGTTCTTGAGAGAAAAAACACAATTAGTGTGTGAAAGAAGTGAAAACTAGTAGTGAGAGGGAAATCTTTGGAGTGAGTGATCCTGGGAGCACCATAAGCCACGATTTGGTGAGTGATCTTATCTTATCTTTTGTTGGGTGTTAGAGAACTCTCAATGGAGTAGGCAAATGCAAAAAAAATTAGACAAATAGCTAATATAATATAAAAACATGCGGCATTGGATTAGGCAGAGTGATGTAACAATGAGTTTTAGCTACAATATATGTAAAATCAAAGTCATGTTTGTTTTAAATTGTAGATATAGAAAAGATTTTAATTATTATTTCTTTCGAGAACACTCTCTCTCTTCTCGATATTTTCTCACAAAACTACCATCAGTTTCTTCCCCCTATAAATTTTTTCAATCTTTGCTTCTTTGTTCCACCTAGCCTCTCTCTCCTCTCATATTTTCTCACAAAATTGCTTCTTATTTCTCTGGAGAACATCACATATTCACCGCTGCGCCATAGGCAACGGCTTCGTCTGGTCGACGTGATGCCACCTCACCACCCTATCCTCCCTCTCTCTCTCTCTGAACCCACATGTCCTATTCC
Organism: Pterocarya stenoptera; assembly: GCA_003123785.1. Taxonomy (NCBI): domain Eukaryota; kingdom Viridiplantae; phylum Streptophyta; class Magnoliopsida; order Fagales; family Juglandaceae; genus Pterocarya; species Pterocarya stenoptera. The sequence continues at coordinate 58,132 of QEOT01006659.1, forward strand.
TCTCCCAGTTCAAGCAAGTATTTCTTCTTCCTCAACACAAGTATTTCTCTACCACATCTTATCTCTCTCTTCTAAAATTCTTGCGCTCTAACTCTCTCATTTTATTGATTAATTTATCATTTGTTATATGAAGTGAAGTTTGGCACATAATTCAAATGATTAATTTATCATTTGTGAAGATTAATTGTAGTAATTGCACTTCATCAGTTTGGGGCTTACCATCTGTGAAGATCTTTTTGAGGTCCATTAGGGATTTCTAGGGTTTGTGTTTGCATCTGTGTTCCTTGTTTGGTGTTACAAAATTTAGGACTTACAAATTGGTTGAGTTCAATTTGATTTAGGGTTTTGTTTTTTGGCTAATTTTAGAGGTTGATTTAGTTCTATGTGTGGGTTGATTTGCACATTGTATGGGTGGCACATAGTTGTAGGAAGTGCAATTACTACAATTAGGAATGAATATAAATTGGGATGTTAATTTTTTTTTCCATTGGGATTGGTACCGAATTGAAATAGATGGTGAGATTTTTTCTATGCAATATTTATGCGCTTTTTTTGTTTAGAGTAGTGTGGAGTTGTTTCTTGTAGTTAGGCTTTCTTTTGCCTAACGTATGTGTATTAAATATCTTACATATTACTTTGGCATTTATTTTTTATTAGATACCATGCCTAGCGTAGGCTTTCATGGAGTTTTTTAGAGTAGTATAGAGTTGTTTTTATTGTTGGATACTCTGCATTCATTTCCTATAGGATATCTTACATATTACTGTTGTGATTGCTATGTGATTGAGTTTCATGCGAGATAAGGGGAATGAGATTGAGACGGTTTAACCCAAAAGCTTGTTGTATCAAGGTTTTGAGCTGAGATGATATCCAACTATTGTAGCAAGTCTAAGACTCCAGCAAAAAAATCTTATGCTTTCACCCTCACACTTTGAATCTCATTTTAGCACAAACTTCATGATGCTATTCTAAGTTAATTTACTATAGAGATTGGCCTTTCTCGTCTAAGTCTAACAAATTGAATGTCCTTCTTGTATGCATACCAGTAAGCATGCTTACCCACATGTATAATTAAGAGAATATAGAAAAGCATTTCTTGAATGTTGTAAGAGTTGCATTGGTTTTTTTTTTTTTGACTTAGCAAAGTTATCATAGCTTTCTAATGAAAGATTGCAGAAAACTTGAGTGAGAAAGGATTATGTGTCATTGAGATTACTAAAAATTTGAGTTGTTGGACATCTATCATGAATTGAAACCATGCTTGCCTACCATGAAAAATATTAGAATTTCCATCTTTCTATATAGAGAAAGACCCAAACAATAAAGATAAAGAATAAAAAAATATAGATTTTGGGTATCCCAATTTAAATTTAGCTAAAAGAAATGACGGTATCTGCTTTTGCTAACTTTTTTTCAAGTATAAGTATTACTTTTTTTCTTCCTGGAGTGTTCAGTGTCTGTTATTTGTTATATTTTTACTCTTGAGTGTACAATGTTCAATGTCTGTTATTTGTTATATTTCTTGTGAAGTGGTTTGCATTTACTTGATTTTTCTATAAAACTTGAATGAAGATTTATATTGCACAAGATAGTTACGCATATTTTATCTTAGATATTTGATACTAGTGTTAAAATTTAGCTCTTTAATAATTGCGGCTATAAAAACAAAAGTTAGCCGACATAATATGCATATGTTGGCGAAGGGGGTTCTCCTCACTTCATGGCTTCATGAAATTTGGTTATTTTGCATGATTGTAGTAATATTGATGTCTTTATCTTGTTGATCTTTTTTACCAGCTAAGGATGTTTAGTATTGTACGCCAACTTTTTAAATTATATTAACAAAGGGTACAAGGTCTCTCTCTATGATATATTTCGTCATAGGTTAATTAATTACAAGTTTGTGGGTTTTTTTTCTAGCCAACCATACAAGCTTTTTTATGGACAAAAGATTAAATATATGTTAATATAAACAAATTAATAGTTAGAAAAATATTAAAGTCCATCTCATTTAGTTTATCTTGCAAGTAATTGAGACTAATTTTGTTTATCTTATTAAAGTTTGTATACTATCTGTGGCAAACTCTATGCCATGTTTGGCTAGCTAACATAATTTGCATATGTTGTTGAAGGAGTTCTCCTCACTTTATGGCTTCATGATGAAATCTAGTTATTTTATTTTCATGCTGAGGATGATTAAGCAGCTTTATTCTAATACTTTTTGCTATTGGCACCATTTATGAATGGCTTTGTTTTTATAGGTACTACTTAGAAACACTCAAAATGGTTAGTTGACATTGCTGAACTCTTTGATAATTGTGTTTTGTGTTGTTGGAAGTGCAGATTTATGAGGATCTGTTTTGTAACTTAGTATGTGAATGTAAACTTTATGTGGATGTAATTTAGTAAATTTATGTGGATGTGATTTTGTTATGTTGTTGTTATTGTAACTTTGTAACTTAGTATGTGTTGTTGGAAGTACAAATTTATGGATACGTTGTGTGTAACTTAGTATGTTGTTGTAATGGTATATTTCTTTGGGCTGTTTTTTATAACTTAGTGTGGTGCAGATTAATGTCATACCAATTGTTGCTGTGTCTATTTCTTTGAGATGTCCTTTTGTAACTTAGAATTTTACATGATTTAAACATTTGGGGATATTAGCATAAATGACCATTGAAAATATAATTTTTTAAACAACAATTTAACTAGAATGTGATTTTTTGTTTTTTTGTTTTTTTTGAGAAAATAGAATGTGTTTATTAACTAACATATAATCGGTAGAAATATAAAATATGACAAAAATAAATTAAATAAAAAATTACTAAAAATAGTAAATTAATAATATTTTATTATTATAAAGAAAGGAAATGGATAATCCAATGTGTGGATTGGATGTGAATGAAATAACCAATGTGATATTAGCCAAAAATTGAGTTTGGCTTGAGCTATTCCAATGAGAGTGCTCCTAGATTGTCATGTTAGGCTTCAATTTAAGTTGGGATGAAATTTTAGCCATGAAATTTCTTGATATGATCTTATATGTTTTACTAATGTCTTAAATGATTGATTGAATGTTTAAATTTAAGGAAAACAGTATGCCATGATAGGTGTATAAGTCCATATCTTGGGTTAATCATCTAGCATGTTTCAGTTTTCACTTGGTTGAAGTTTATCTTGTGAAATCTTGGCTGAGTTTCTAAAGCATGAGTGCTAAACATCTATAAATGTTTTGTTATCAAGATGAGAGTTAGAATGCATGATTCATTTAGGTTTTAAAACTTACAATGACAAAGAGAAGCTAAAAACATCATGCATGCACTCAATTTGCAAGTTTTGATGATGATTTGGTGTTTACCAATGCATAAGTGTTGGGATAAACTCATGTAACTTGAACCTAAGTTATAAACATGTCCCCAAGATCAAATTTATAGTTTGTACTTGATGAAACTTGATCCAACATGCATCCATAGAAGTTATAGGCTTAAAATCACAAAAATGGTAAAAAAAAGAAAAAGAAAAAAAAAAGCATTCCACGAGTTGGATGGATTTGGCATAGTATTTGATTAGTTCTTGCAATTCTAAGGTCATATATGGGTACAGAACATAGAAAATATGAGGTTTGTGAAATTTGGTGAAATTTAGGCTAAAATACAAATAGTGAAAGTTTATGGCCTAGGTGATAATTTCGAGAAATATAGGGGTAGTTTTGTTAATTTCATTTTTTAACCCTTTTCATTATGAACATATTGCTTAGTTTTACAATTCCTAACCTATAATGCCTCTTATTACAGCCACACCAAATTCCTAAAATATTCGGAGAGTTTGTAAGTTAGCTTGTAACTTATTGGTAGATAATTTATTTATAATTCTTGTATAAACACCACATTTATATTAAAGGTCATTTTGAGCATGAAACATCATATGATACATCATTGAACATTTGATTTTTTTTCTTACATGACGTGAAGTTCTTATCATTTTAGCATATTACGTGTAAATGTCATTTTCATATGAAGCTTACCATATATGCACCTGTCATAAAATATATTTCTCAAGCATAGCATGAAAATAAATTTTTTCACGACCTCAAATGCTATGATGGAAAATTATCCTAATGGAACTCCTATGTCCCATTTGGAGTAAGTAAAAATAGAGTGGTAACCCATGAGTTGACAAAAAATCCTTAACAGATTTCGAATGGATTCTTTTAAAAAATGTTGGATCGTAGTTTTATATGACGCCTAATGCTAGTAGGTGCATATGTTATGATGATATGTTATGATGATGAGATGCTATGTTATCAATGCATTGAAATATGAGTCTGTAGACAACGTAATTTCAACATAAGTTGTACTACAGTTACCAGCAAGTACTCCGTACAAAATGGGGAGCTGTAATAAAACCATATGTTATGTTATTGATGTCTCTAATAAATAATAAATGTTATTTTTTAAAAGACGAAGTGCAATATGTTCTTCATAAGAAAATGTGCATTTAAGTTTTTCTGAAAGATGTTGAGGAATCTGGATAGGAGACAAATATGATATTTTCTTACATGAATCTCAAGTTTATCATTAATCATGCATATCTTATTTCTGTACAAGTTGGTTGTTTAACTTACTTAGATTTCAAAGAACCTCACTGTGGTAGTCCCACTACCATTCCCCCGAAATGGTAGAAGTTGTGTCAGGACCAGCGTATGACATACAAGATGGTAATGAACTTCAACCATTGGCTTCAAGTGGTTAAGGATGGGACCTTCAAGTGTCCTTCTAACATACTCTTAACTACTAATATGCTTGAATAGGAGCCATTCGATCTAGGTCATCTATTCACACTCTGAACTTGAAGAATTGTTAAGGTTGAGTGATTGATGGGACAAGGCACACATGTTTCTATGGCTTTCCTTGGGGTCCAATCCCGCTGTTCTTTCCTTAATAAGGGTCTCTCACACAACGCTAGACCATACCTCTAAGATTAGACGATATGCCTTGCAAGTCCGTAATCATTTTCTTCTGTAGGCTCACTCCATACGTGACATCTCAAATGAAGTATGAGCCTCTGCGTACATCACCTGCCACCTCTGAGCATCTCCACACAATCTCAGAAAGCCCTTACGTTCGTATCGGTCTTATCCTTGACCGTTGCTCGCCCTTGTACTACAAACCATCCTTTTTCCAGAACTACAACCTCTTTAGCTCTTCATTTTCACCCTCGTATGTTTAGTACAATGTTTGCTTACCTAGAATAGGGTGAAAAGTCTTTTATCACCCAGCTTTGAGATGCACCAGCAAGGCTTTCTATAATATGCTACTCGTCTTATTCTTTGTTTGGTCACATGTTGCTCACCCAGTTGCCTCTTTTTCGCCTACTATCAGATGAACCATCTTTGGTTGCCCCGTACTGAATCATGTCCACCAAGCTTTCTATATAGTGCCGCTTGCCCTTTAATTAAATTAGTTGCACTCTACTAACTAGTGTAAATTTAAATCGAAAAATTGGACCAGACCGGTTGGTCTGGAACCTATTCCTATATTATGAAAATCAGCTGGACCCGGTCTGGTTTCAGTTCTGTAATTTCTGGGACCGGACCGGACCGAACTGGACCAGTTGGAAAATATATATATATAAATTAATTTTATATATTATACAAAATATTTTATATATATAAGTTTTATATATAATTATATATTATATATTAAATTTTTATATATAATATATAATTATATATCATATATAAAATAATTTCATATTATAATTTATAAATTATAACATAAAATGTTAATCTTAAATATCAACATTTGTAATTGGTTTGATCATATGTTATTATTATATATAAGATAATGTTATTATAATTCATAAATAAAAGTTTAATCTGAAAGATGAAAATTTAATTGATCATATGCTTTAAACATAATATATATTAATATATATATTAAATTATTAATTACATTTTATTAGAAGAAGTAACACTTTATTACATATTTTTTTATATTTTAAAAAAATCGGAAAACCAAACCGGACCTTATCGGAAACAGGTAAAACCAAAGGTACTGGTTTATGAGGGTAACCAGGACATAATCAGTTTTACAAAATGTAAAATTGGTACATACCGATTCGGTCCTAAATTTTGTTTAAAACCAGACTAGACTGGACCGGTTACACCCCTACTGCTTGCCTCGTTGCCTCATGGAAAGGAGCCTCTTTCCTTGCGTCAACACGATCTTCACAAAGGCCTTGAAAAGTGCATATCCTATCATTGTTGCCTGCAATCAAGGAACTGAAAGTTAGGCTAGCATGGTATTGGGTGTGGCGTGCACTTTCTTTTTAGAGCTTTTACAACCTTTGATTTGCTACAAACACCATATTTCAGACATACTTTGTCCGTTATATTGAAAAAGGAAAATAATAAACATACAACCCTTTTTACATTCTTTTATACAATTATGTTTTAAATGAGGTGCATTGTTGTAAAGTAATTTATAAAAGTAACATCACTTTACATAAATACCCTCAATTTAAAATATTGTTGTATAAAATGTTGTAAAAAGGGTTGTACATTTGTGATCTTTTGATAGAAAGAAGATACATTATTCATCTTTAGATTAAAAAAAAAAAAAAACTATCTATTTTTAGCTTCTTCTTTTGATAGAAAACCTTTACAGAGTAAAACACCAATATAATCAAATCTTTTTCAGTACGTACATGCAACATTATTAATCTAATTTTATGTCTTAGAATTAGAGATATTATAAATAAGATTACTCAACAAGTCACCAAAAGTCATCTCGACTAAACTTGACTTGGAATTGATTCATTTATTTAAATATGTAAATCATGGATATAAAACTATGATCGATTATTGAATTATATAAATCTTATAAAACTTTATTTGTCTTGCACAAGTTTGTATAAGTTCATATAAATTCTTAGTTTATCATATACATTTTAACTTTATAATAATAATATTTTACTTATTGAAAACGATAAGAAAAAATAAAATTCTTAGTATGTACATATTGTTTAAGTCCTTATGAATATAATAATTGATACATACTATATATATGTACTATTTAAAGATACTTACGAAACTCTAAACTTGGTTGATTAAAATTTTGAGTAATGCTAGGTACAAGCTCTAAATAAACAAGTCTCGTGCAGATCATTTGTAAAACCTGTGGGTCCCAATAATAAAGAATAGGTTTTTTACACTTTTTTAAAGTAGAGTCCATTTACTTATAAAGACTTGCACGAAATTTGCTTATTTGAAATTTGTACAAATCATTTCTCTAAAATCTTTAAATTAAGTTATAAGAAATACTATAAATATTCTATTTTATTAAAATTGAGATACTCGTAATTAAGTTTGTGTTGGAGCAAGTTCGTCAACTGGCTCCAAGTTAGTAAATAGAGATACTGGTAATGAAGCTAACTTTGTGTCTCTCTCTATGGAAGACAATGTTTTTTGAAAAAGGACATGTACATCCCATGGCATGTCACTAATTCCCAAAGTTACCATGATAGAGGATGTGTTAATGTTAATGGGTCCACAAGTTTGCACAGGTATTGGTTTGGCATTGATGCAAGATATGTGGTGGAAATTCATGTCGATGGCTTATGAACTTCCAGGAAAGCTAAATGTGGAAGTTACACTATAAGTTTTAGTAAGGTTGTTTTAAACATGGGTCGAAGTGAAAAACTTAGAATTAGTTTATTCTGAGTGGGTATGCTTTTATAGTGGAGCATAATAGCAGAAATTATAAAAATCTTCATTGAGGTGAAGTGTGGCTGTGGAACCAGCCAAAGTCGCAAGGTGGAGATTATTGAATTTTGCTCTTTTGGCTTTAATCCCACATTGGTGGGGAATAAATGAGAAGCAAGGCCTAAGGCCTATAAAATGAGGATTAGCCTCATTGGCTAAGTGCACTAGTCAAAGTTTAGCTAGTAACTTTTACTTTAATAAAATTCATTTGTTGGCCTTTTTTGTAAAATGGGAAGAGATGAGAGTTGAAGTTTTTCTAGTGGGGAAGTTTTATGGGTGTATTTGGGCTCAGAAGAAAAATTGTGTGTGATTGTAACAGTTTTAACATAGTGAATTTTCTTTTCTGGGTCTAGTAGTTTTTATCCTATTTTGAGAGTTTTACACGTAAATTTCTAGTGTTATGATTATTTTTCTATTTTTCTTGATATTCCTACAAAGGGTAGATCCAAGGGGATGAATTTGGGAGGTCCAAATTCCCATCAGTTTGAACTCATTTAAAAATAAATGAAATGCTCACGAGCATAAAACAAAACTTGTTCATAATTTCAAACTCGACTTATAATCAAATAAAAATGTAAGGAAAATACTAGTGGGCTTCTCAAATGATTGGATTTTTTAATTTAATTTATTTTCTCTTTTAAAATCTTCTTTAATTAAAAAATGATTACCTGACTCTTTTTTTTTTTCTTTTAAAATATCTAAATATGGGAAACATACTTTTGTCATCTATTATTGGTTTGAACTCCACACAATTATAGTTTTCTATAAGGGTAATGATACCCTTACCTATGCTATACAAACGGTCTACAATCGGCTGACGTGTCCTTTATTTTTAATATACAAAAATTTTCCTTTCTTAAATTCAAACAAAATTTCAAATCCTTTGAAGCATTTCCATCTACTTCTTTAAATGTGCGTTATCTCCAAATTTTGGAAAATCTTTTTGGGAGAACCTCAATAACCCTCTCCCATCCAGATCCCTAAATTAGGGATTCGATTTTGGGTTGATACAGTGGTTCCCTAAATATCAGAAACCACTGTACATCCCCAATCAAAGTAGTTCTCCCTTTCCTCCTGTTGGTCCCGCGGGAAAATATCTCTCAATTGCTACCATTCGAATCGGCCCTCTCTCACAACGTTTGCCACCATTGATGGCAACCCCTCAGATCTCCTGAAATATATGTAAGTCTTTGTCCTTCTCTCTCGCACAAATGAAACACACGTCTTGAATCAGTTTCTGCCATGGCTAGACTCTGTCCTTCTCTCTCGCACAAATCGAACACACTCTCAAATCTGTTTCTGCCATGGCAATCATTTGAAACATTGCACGATTTCGAATTCCTACATTCTGTATTAATTGGATCTTTGGGCACTCAAAATTGAGAACCCTAGCCTCAGACTGACGGTTGGGGAAATGTATCTCGCATCTCCCTTTTTGTGAACTTCTTTAGGGCTTGAATTTGGATCTTGGATTTTTTTTCATGGCTTAATGAGAAGTTGATATAGTTTACATGTCTTGGACTATTCTCCGACTTCAAAACATTCGAAAGATTAGGACTTGTTATGCTATTGCCAAGATATTTGCCAATATCTTCGATTTTCCTCACGGCTATTGCCAACATTCGAAAGATCTATATATTGTAGTTGATTTGATCCAGTTTGGGTATGCTATTGCCAATATAATGCAACATACCATGCTAATTTGAATTTTGAGAATAAAGTTCTTCGGATTATGCTTGAAATAAGATATATATCGATGTTCTGTATGTGTATGTGCTTAAAAACTTGCTTCTGGCTAGCTAATGGCAATTTATTCTAGAACTGATGTTGTGGAAATAAATTCAAAGTTCATTTTAACTTATTTCCATTGCTATATATTTTCACATAGTTTGTTCATTCAGTATGTCTTCATATATACTACCCACTTTGGATTAAAACCACCCAAGTACATTTTGTAGATTTTATGCAGTGCATTCCCAAAATTAGATGACTAGTATAGAGAAAAACTATAATAACTTTTCTATCTAGAACAATTTTGTAGCATAGGAAATGTTTTGTTGGCTGAATTTCCTCATAATCATACGTGACTAAGTATTTGTGCATAAGTTTGCATGCTAATTAATCACCCTCCATCTCCCCCTTCCTAACACCACTCTTAAGAACAATCGACAATGTATAAATATATTGTGCTACTATAGAACAAATAGAGCCTTTAAAAAGTGGACTTTCGAAGTGTTATTGATACAATTTGCTGAAGTAAAAAAATATGAGGTGAGCCATTAAAATAGGAAAAAAGTTTTGTCAGCTTCACTAAAACTTCACTAAGAATTTTGAATAATAAAAAATCTGACTAAATATATTAGTTTCCTTTAGTAGTTTTAATTTTAAACAAATTTTATAGTGTTGTGGAAGTTTTGGTTATTTGCATGGCCAGCTGAACCTAGTTTGTGATTTGAGGAATCTATTGCTCAAACTATGCTATCATTTGAGCTACTTATAATTTGTCATTTGAACCACTTATGTGTCCATTCTGTGATGGAAAGGTAGCTGTGTAAACTTGCTTGTGCTTTTTTGAATCTATTGTTATATGATATTTGAATATTGAAAATCTCTTCCCTTAGTTTTTGGACAATATTTTGAGCTTTTGTTGTTTACACATGTCATTTGTAATCTCTTCTACACCTATTTTGTGATCGTTATTTACCTAGTTTTTGTTCTTTATTGCTTCTCTCCTTGGTGTTTAGTTCTACTTTTGTCCTTTGTAGCTTGTTGGTGTTGATTTAAGCCCCTTGTTAGGGTTGCATGTCTAATGTAAGGCTGTGATGATGGCTCTAATCACTCCATGCGATATAGTTATGTTTGATTGTGTTGTTAATGGGTCTCGATCGATATGGAAAGGTAATTCGAACCTGGATGACCACCTTTTTATTGTTAAAGTTTTCACAAAGGCAATCAGGATTTAAGGTTTGAAGGCAGTCAAGCTTGGGCTCCTATCTTACGCATGCTGTAAATAAAATAAACCAGTCTGAGCCCCAAGGGAAAAATTTAAATGCTTGTCTGACTTTTTTTTTTAGGTTAAATGCTCTAACTTATACACTATGCAATATGATTAGGGAAGCGGATGGTGCTGCTCGGTTGTGATTTAGCATGCTTGCCCTTTGTTTAGTATCACTATCTGTTTAAGTGTTTGGATTGCTTGATAGCATGTTCATTTCTGATTCGAGCTTGGATTACTTTCTTATACCTAAAAACTTGTTATTTGGATGTTCTAGTTAGTTTTTGGCATGCTGCTCAGTATTGTATTCTTTAATATTATTTTATTTCTTGGTCTCCATAGGATTTAGTAATGTTGTTAAATTTTCTTTGTTGAATTAGAACATTCTTGTTGTTGGATTTTCCTTCTCCATCCTCATTGGTTGTGATGATGACAAAGTTGAGTGGGGACATAGAAATTTTGGCACATACCCTCCAGGGCATGGTAACCCAGATGGCCAATAAGTACTGGCAACTGATTGTTGGAGCCATTCAAGGGTGCTACCACTCCCTATATGTTACCATTTAGTTCCTAAGCCAATTTTCAAAATCACATCTCTATTGTTCTTAAGTTTCTAATATGTTTACCAACTATTGTGTGTCTATAATTTGTTAGAGCTGGATTCCCAAGACCATGGACATATGTACTTCACCAATCTCCTCAACTAAGACCCTTACATTGACCACACTTACGATGGTCAAAGTCAACAATCTCTTATGACGTTTGAAGACTCCACCACACCCCAAATAAAGTCTCTCTGTAAGAAAATCAGCAATGGGTGCAAACTTCATTCCTGAAGAAGACAAGCTAGTTGTCCCGAGATGGCTTAATACCAGAATAGATGTCATCTAGGGAACATTAGTCAATACTTCAATGAGTATAACCAAAGTACAACTAAGCAAAGTGTTGGGTCAACACATCGGTGGTTAGCCATTCAAAAGGCGATCAACAAATTATGTGCTAAATTGGCCCAAGTCGAAGGGTTGAATCAAAGTGGTATGACTGAACAAGACAATGTATAACCATCAACTCTTATTAAATTTTCCATGTTTATTTTTATAAGTTATGTTTGATTTATTTACAATTATTAATTTTTCCCTTTCTCTATTTATTGCAAGCTTGACAAAGCGAAGATTATGTACCAATTACTGGAGAATACTTCCTTTCAGTTCAAGTATTGTTGGCACCTGTTAAAAAAACAACCCAAATGTATTCAGTGTTGCACAAAGGAGGTCCAAAGCGAAAGTCGACAATGTCCCTGACCCCGACTCGTACCTCAGCTGCTGTTGTAGATTCAGTAGATGATATGGAGGTAAAGAATGTTCTGGAAGATGATGTTGTAAAATTGAAGAGGCCAATGGGAAGGAAAGCAAATAAAGGAAATGTAAGGCCCAAGGCAGGCCAGCAGAGGAGATTGTTTAACTAAACAAGATGAAGTATGCTTTTCTGGATGAGTCATGTGCTTAAGAGAGAATTTTTTCATCTCAAGGTTGAAAAGATGGAATATGGTCTATAGAAAGAGAGGGAAATAAAATGGAGAAAGAGGACAAGAGACTCAGGTTGGAGGCCAAGAGACTGGCATTCGATCGGGTCCAAGCAGAGGAGAAAGTGGAGAGTGAGCGGTTGGAGAGAGAGAGTCTTGCTTGGACTACGACCTACATATTTCCATCAACGTTAGAAGGAAATCTTAGCAAGACACAATGCTGAAAATCAGTGACTTAGTTTTTTTAATGTAATTTGTTTGTTATTCAGGCAAAGTGCAATTTGTATAAGTGCATCGGTTATCTTTTGAATAGAAGATAAATTGAGTCTTCCAAAATTATTTATTCTTTGGATGAAGTAGGGTTTGTAAGGCTCTACCTCATGTGGAATACTCAGAAATAGAAGATGACTCATACAAAATCTCATTCGAAATAGGTTCGAGAGATATACTGGTGCTTCTGCAAAATAGTTGCGAAATAGCCATTCGTGCCCTTGAATACGATCACGTCGAATATACTTACGATATTGGCGATTGCCAGGCTGACTCGATGTTGATCCGTCATCATCATTAAGAACAACCTCCAACTCATATTTACAGGATAAGTTAAGCAACAATTTGCAAAAGAACAAACGAGCCATTTAAGAAGCGAGTGGAAGATGAGACCGGAATGACAAAATTCTCTTAAAATGAAATCAAACTTAGGTTCCTAAGAATGTGAATGGAACCAAAAACCCTTTTATTTATATAGAAAAAAAAAAAATTACCATTACAGTTAATATGGCCATTAGGGAAAATTCAAATTTACTACCGTTAGATATTAGATAAAAAATGTTACCATTAGAGAAAGAACAAAAAATGTTACCATAGGAAAAATGACAAAAATTATTATCGTTGTCACGCAGAGAAGGTGTTACCATTGGAGGAAAAAAAAAATATTACCGTTATATAAAATGAAAAAAATATGTTGCCGTTAGACAAAGGAAAATAAAATATTACCGTTATATATATAGACAAAACCATAATGAAGATTTTTAGTTATCTGCTACAAATACCATCGCGTTGGAAAATACACATATTCAAAAAAATTATTATTTTTAATGTTGAAATAGTTTGAAAACTATTATTGTACCTAGGAAAATAAATAGGATAAGTGTTTACAAAATTAGGGTAGAATGTGATAATTGAAAACAGGAGGAAAAAAGACAAAAGAGCCAATAGTGAAAAATGAAAATGGAAGTAAGAGAACAAAGTAATAATAAAATATTGTTGTAATAGAAAAGAGAAATGATAGGGAATGAAATATAAGAATTTTTTGAAAGATGAGTAAAATTTAAGAGAAAATAAGCGTGATTTCTAGCCAAATTTCAAGGAAGATTATATGGAACCCAATGGTAATGCTGTTAGAAAAAGAAACAACCCAATCCATCCACCGTTTATCTCAGGTGAGGACCTCCCCGATCACCATCCTTCGCCTATCTCCCCGCTACCGTACCCCTCTCTCTCTCACGAGTTTGGCCGAAAGTTCAATGTTTATACCGCAATTGCTGCCGTTGGAGGAGTAAGCAGAAGTGCAGGGATGACCACTGCTGTTAAAAGTAGCAGTTTCATAGCAAGCAATTTCATCATCACATACGCTTAATATGAAACCAGAACCATTAGCAACAGCCCACTGTGGCGTTGATGGCATGAGCTGAGGATGCTTTCCAGATCCACGAGAAGAAGCTAAAAGAAAGAGAGTCAGATGGGCTTTGGTCTTTCTGTGTCTCAAGAAGTTCAATTTCTTATTAAATATTTTATTTTTAAGAAAATTAGAAGAGAGTATACATGTAGGCAATGGAAGTGTTAATCCGCATGATATGAGAAACTACCTACGGTATTTTAGCAATGCTGGTAAATAGAGAAACAAATTACTATGGCGTAAATCTCTCCATTTCTTTTCATATTTCATGTCTAGAGCTATTAACACCACATGTTAACCAAGCCTCAATCTTAACCCAGACCATCACTGTTTTCTTTTGGCCCTCTTTTTTCTACTTAATTTCTCTCTGCCTTACTACTCAAATCCATCCTAGTATAAGGCCAGAGTTAGACCCGTTTTGATTGAGAAACCATCTCATTTCATTTTATTTTATAATTATAATTTTTTAAAATTTTTATATAAAATATAATTTTTTAATAAAAAATAATAATATTATTAAAAAATAATATTTTAATAATATTTTATTTAACTTTTAATTTTTATCTAAAACTATCTCACCTCATCTCACTATCCAAACGGAACGTTAGTGGGATAGTGCCGTTGAACAATGGGTGGAGTTGTGTGAGGCGTAGCGCGGATCCCGGGGGAGAGAAGATAGAGAGTCTCCGCGGGAAGGGGTATTTCTTTTAACAAAAAATCTCCACAACCTCCTACTATTCACACAACCTCTACACACGATATTTTTTTTTTAAATTTTTTAAATTTTTTCTTTTATCCAATATTTATTATATAAATAATGAATAAAAAATTTGAAATAGTTTAAAAAGAATAAACTCAAAAAAAAAATTAAAAAATTTTAAATTTTAAAAAAATATAAAGTGTAGAGTATGGTAGAGGTTGTATTGCAAAACTCTATTGATATTATAATTATTTTTTTTAAAAAAAAATTTAAGAATGTAAAAAAAATATATGAAAAAGGCAATTTGTCTTGTCGGGAGAATCGATCAGTGGGGATTCTCGGTGCCTGTAGTGTCATCTTTATTCTTTTATATTGTATCTGGATAGTGAGATAATATCAGTTATTATGTAAATAATACTAAAAAATTAATAATAAAATAATGATAAAATATTAAATAGTAGTGAATAGCAATAAAAAAATTATAAATAATAAAATAATGAATAGTAGTAGAATGTTTTCATCCACTATCCAAACAGCAATTTTAGATGATATATGCAACTACAAAAATTATTGGGGCGACAGAACAATATCGTAAAAACAAAGGGACTCATTTGCAAAAGAACCACGAACTAAAACCCTAAAACCCAAAGCCACTCCGCGCACCTATAAAGCCATCACTAACACAGCAAAGACCAAAATCGCTCACGCCTACCTTCGTTCATAGGTAAGGATTCCGTCTGTTCAGCTTTCAATCTCAACGTATGCATTTTTTTCGCAAAAGCAGTAGCACATATCGAAGGCTTACGGGTGTTTTGTCGAAACCCGTTGAGCTCAAAAGCTGTGCGAAATCATGAATCATTATCATCTTCAACTAATATCCTCTTGATGTAGTTTTTCTTGTTTGCCTGAGGATTTTTAATAGGATGATGAAACATTCTCTGAAACCCATTTCCCCATCTAGGTTTCGGTTTTTACACTGGTTTCTGTTTTTACGCGCTGTTTCCATGAAATTTGTTTTTCTTATGAAATTTTTTTGAAGTTTTCTTTTTGCATTTCTCTTCGGAGATCTGTCACTTCATTTTGCGATAAGGTAACAATGCTGCCTTTCTTTTGCCACTAGAGACGAGTCTTGGCTGTTCATTTGCATTTTTGGGTCGTTTTAGGTTCGTTTGAGTTTGTCTTGCTCCCTTGGTTGTGTTGGGTTTTAGTTTTCAAATGGAATACTCTGTGTGCAGTGTTCTCGTATAGTTGGACGGAGCAAAAATTTTTGGGTCAAAACATCTTTTCTGTGCAACTGAGTGTTCATATCAAGATACGAGGTATTCAGATAAGAGGAAGTTAGGAACATTATTGATGTTGAGTCTTGAGAATTTGTTTTCTGAATGAGAAGTATTTTGATTCGAACTAAGAGGAAAATATGTAGAGCTTGATAAAGTACTTGAATCAAGAGGAACGTATGAAGAGCTTAACTTTTCTGCGTTGGTAGATCTATAGGTTGAGTTGATGACATAAAGCTTGCTTATCTGTTATTATAAAATCAACCTTTTCTGCGTTGGTAGATCTATATGTGAGTACTCCTTGGTGGTGCTTTTCCGAGATTATTTGGTGCGATTTAAAAGAAAGGAGATAATTTGTTTGAAGTTGCTGTCTTTAGAATAGAAATGCTTATATGCTTTCAACTTTGCACAGGCCTTTTATCTGAAATCCGATTTCTTACTGGAACCCCTTGGATTCAATAGACAAGATGTCAAACCCAAAGGTTTTCTTTGACATTCTGATTGGAAAGATGAAAGCTGGCCGAGTTGTAATGGAGCTATTTGCTGATGTTACCCCTAAAACTGCAGAAAATTTCCGTGCCCTTTGCACTGGGGAGAAGGGAATCGGGAGTTCTGGGAAGCCATTGCACTACAAGGGGTCGGCATTTCACCGGATAATTCCAAATTTCATGTGCCAGGGTGGGGATTTCACAAGGGGCAATGGTACCGGAGGAGAGTCAATTTATGGCCATAAATTTGAGGATGAAAACTTCAAAGTGAAACATACTGCGCCGGGGCTTTTATCTATGGCTAATGCTGGACCTAACACCAATGGTTCTCAGTTCTTTATCTGTACCCAGAAGACAACATGGCTTGATGGGAAGCATGTTGTCTTTGGTAAAGTTGTGGAAGGCTACAATGTGGTTAAGGAAATGGAGAAGGTGGGAACGGACGCTGGATCAACTTTGGAACGGGTTGTGATTGAAGATTGCGGTCAGATTACAGAGAATTGAGGACAACTTTTATATCTTGACTGATATTATCTGTTAAGTATGGATATGTTTAATGTAATTACTTCCTATTATACGGAAGCCTTGTTGTTTTATGAAGAGAATATGAATGCTTTTGTAAAGATATCCGCAATAAGAATGACATCTAGTTTTGGATCATTTTTTACACGGCTTATCAGATATGCATGACATATGTTATTCATTACCCTTTTTACCGTCCCATCTTCGAATTATCACACATTACATTATATGATTGAAAAATTATTGATCTTTTACTTATCACCAAGCAAATTATGGTTACAACAATTATCATCAAACATTATATGATTTATTGGTTTGAATGACTTATTGGTTGCACTTGCATATTTGACAAGTTTTGAGTGGCTTCTTTTTGTACATCGAAGAAAATTAAGTTTTGTATTTTTAGGTCATTTGCTGACTTTGTACTGTTTAGTTCATGTGATTCTTTGACAACCTAGTAGATTATTATTTTGCACTTTGTTTACTAGAAAGAACATTTGTATTTTTGTTCTTAGGTATAAAGAAAATCTGTTTTTTGTCCAGATTTTCCTGGATTATACTGTAGACTGCCACTGGGTATTTGGACATGGTTTGGTCGCAGAGGAATAACATTAGTCTCCTTTGGTTACGGAGATGAAAATTGAATAAAATATTGTTAGAAGAAAAATTATATTTGAAGTCAAATGTGCAAATACTGTGTAATCCTTTTTTAATAGTGGGCTGTGTCCTTTTTTAAAAGAAGTGTGCAGTGGATGCGGAACTCAGGACTATATTTAACATCATTCTTGTTAGAATATAATTTTTTAATATTATTGTTATTTTGAAACTTGAAAAATTAAATTATTTCTTATATCTTATTTAAAATTATGATAATTAAAAGAAATGAAATGATTTGTTTTCATGAACCAAGCCTAAAAACGCTTAAAAGCACAAACCATTATTTGGAATGTTGAGTCATTTTGAATGGCTCAAACTTTTTGTCTCCATCGCCCAAGTGTTTCGATGTTTTGCGTGCAGGAGTAACCAAACCTATTTTTTTCATTTACCCTCTTTCTTTCCCAGTTTCTCTTCTCTCTTAAAACTCATAACCACCACCCATTTCTTGTANCCCCACAACAAGCTCAAGCATCCCCATGTTGGCTGTAAAAGCTTCCTTCGTCAAAATAACTTTTAGAACTACACAAGTTGGACAAAACAGTCTTATCAAACTGCAAACTAACTTAAAATGGAAACCCCAATGTGTATCTCCGGCATGTTGTAATATTCCAATTTGGTTAAGCCTTGTACCAGTCTCAACTTCATTAGCTGCAATCAACTTGGTAGTTTCACTTGCTTGAGCAGCACGTATTTCATCATTACGTTTACAGGAAGCTCTAATAATATTGACAATAAATGTTAAAATTAAAAAAAAAAAAAAAACTGTTGGATGGGGATAGCCTCCATTGAGTCTGCAATCAATGCTAACTGTAGCCTGTGTGCTAAGTAGAGTACGAAATATGCATATAGGCAATTATGTAAAAATAGAGCTTGCAAACCATTCCACTAATCTCACATATTACTAGCACTGTCGTACCATTGACCTCGAATATTTTGAATGTTGAGATTGTAAAGAAATAAAATATTAGATATCTCATTTTTCAAAATTGATGCAAGAGTGTCCTCAACATGCACAAGATTAATAAACCACTCACGAATAAATCTTTCTTTGTCAACAAACTTAAAATAATGGCCATATGTTCATTTATTGATTCATTACGAGCTTCATCAACGATAATATAAAACTTTGCATCTCCAATATTATCACAAATTGCACTTCAATCATTTTTTGCAAAAATAGACAATTTTTTTTCTGAATTTCTGATGAGATATATTTGGCATTTTGTGTAACATCCCGGCCCAAGTTAGGTTCTTGAGATTAAGACTTAATTTCTATTTTGACCTAAGTGGACCAAAGCCCAATAGATTATGAAGACTTGAACCATGTGAGTGAAGGGAACCTTATCTTTTGTTAGTGTGATAGGCACCCAAGCCCAAGACAAGGCCCAAGGTCTAAGTGAATTTTGGCCACAAAGGAGTTTAGGATTTGAGAAAAAGCCATTAGGGTTTTGTGTGTAAGTGAGAGATGCCATTTGGAGCCAAGCAAGAAGGGACCTTTAAGTTCCCAAGGCCACAATCATGAGACATCTAGGTAATGAGAATTTGGGCTGGTTTGTTTTGCGAACTAAAACCAAAAGCTTCAAAAACATTTTATAAGTTTTCGTACTTTGAAAAGTTTTGTCAAAACAAACACAGTTTCGAACCTACAATTTTCATCTCACTCGATCTCAAATGTATTCTGCACCGTTTATCTCATCTTACCGACAAAAACGTCTGCTCATCTCCATCGCCTGATTGATAAAACAATGCGGTACTTGACTAATTAATAAGGATCTGACAAATAAAGGTGCCGTACTTTGAGTAATAAAGGATGCGTAAAATAAAAAACCAAAACAAAGAAAAAAAAAATATTACCAACGCATACCGTATGCCAAAATCTCTCACCATCACCAACTCCTACACACTATTCACTCCCAGCAGCACCTGCACGTCATTTTCAACTTTTCTGTATGTAATAAAATAACATACTTACACATGGGTCCCACCACTATAAATACTATAAAAAAAAAGTCAAACTAATCTTATCTCATCTCTATAAACAAACACATATCTCATCTTATCTCAAAAGATTTCAATACTATTCACACATCTCAAAAGATTTCATCTCATCTCATCTCATCTCATCTTCGAAAACAAACGAGGCAAGTTTGCCAAGGATTTGTCACTTGGCAATCATGCAATAAAGCTTCTAGAAGAAGCCATATTGTGGAAGGGAAGAAGCCATTTTCGGCTAGAGTGAAGAGGGTGACACATGGCGTACATGCAAGTGACTTTTTGAGTTTTCAAAAAGAATCTATTGATGGAAGAAGAAGAGATGGAATTCAGCCAATGAGTAGGAGACACCACATGTCTTCCATGCAAAGAAGTTTAAGGGTTCTAGAAATATCTTATGATGCAAGAAGATCACTAGGGTTTTAGCTTTTGGAGGGCACGCACCACCCACACTGCCATTTGGCAGTCATGCACTTCACATTCTCTAGGTTTATTGTATCTAGACCAAAAATTGATGAAAGGAAGCTTAGGGTTCGACAACCTTAAGGGAGGCACCACTTGTCCTCCATGTAGATAAGTCCCTTAAATTTCCAAATAAAAAACAAATGATGAGAGGGAAAAGGAGTAGGACTTCAACTAGGGCATGAAGGAAAGAGAATGGAGGGGCTTTGACACAAGGCGGATATGCAAGGATGTTTCTTACATTTTCAAGGAATTAAAGATGAGGAAGTAAGAGGCAAGTTTTGATAATGTCGGAGCTTGTCACTTGGCGCCATATTCATGTGGAACTGTTAGGTTCCTAAGATGATAATCATGAATAAGGCATTTTAGGGTTTCAGCTAGTGCCACCTGGAAGATGAGTTGGATTTTGAATTTTCAAGGAATCGACGCCAATTGGCAAAATGACTCTTTTCAAGAACACTTTTCAAATTTTCGTTCCCTATTTCCTAGCCTAGTGTGCCGCCCATAGCATCAGCTTCTAGGCGCCACTTGGCACACATGCAACCTTACTTCTAGGGTTCATTGCATCTAGACTTAAAATTGGAAGAAGAGAGAAGAGAGAAGTAGATTTCGGTTATCTAAGTGTCACACGCCCACCCATGCAATTTTGTGAGTTCATAGAAGATATGCAATGATGAGGAATGAGAAGAGGCGCATAGGGAAGCTTCAAAATTTGAAGCAAAAGTCTTAAAGAGACTTTAGTGTTTTTCCAAGGGATCTACATGCCTAACCACAATGGCCACCCACCACTATTGCTAGTTGTCCCACATACATAAGCTAGTGTGCCACTTGTCCCACATGCACTAGCTAGGTGCCACTTGTCCAACATGCACCAACTAAAGACTTGCCATGCACCACTTGTCCAACATGCAATAGCCAAAATCTAAGACCATCCACTTGGCAATGAAGTTGAAGCAAGAAGAAAGAGAGTTTGGGCTAGTTTTAGTATAAAAACACCCCCTTATCTTCTAATTTGAGGGTTTACACGAAAATCACACTTAGTCCTTGCTTTTCTCTTCTTCTTCTCTCTACTCACTCCCACACACATGAAGCTCCAGCTCACTCTCTCACAAATCATAAACAAACCACATAAAAATGGTGAAAACCAAGAGTTGTTGGTTAGAACAGTGCAAACTGAGCCTCATCTTTAAGATTTTCAACTTAGTGAGTAATCTTCCTCTCCCTATTTTTCATAATAGATATTAGGAGGTTATGTTAGTGTTCTAGTGGGAGCTTTTTTCTAAAACAAAGAAGTCAATTTGTAGTGTCTTTGATGGCTATGAGTTTCAAGTGACAACAATGCATTTGGTGTGTTAGCCGAGTTTAAGCTTGACAAAAGTTAGATTTTTATGACTTCAATGGTGTACTCAAATCTTTGGGTGGGCTTGGAAACGGGGTTGTTTGGAGAAAGGTTCTTGCATGAGATTCAAGATATTAGGGTTATAACGTCATCTAGAGCCAATACATGTCATGGTGTTTAAATATTATTGATTTGAAGTTGGTCTCCTAAAGATCGGATTTGTATAGATAATGTAATGCTTAAGGGCTCAGAAAGGCTTGGCAACTATTTTCATGATTTAGATCTATGAGGAAGTTAAGGTGTAAAAATATCATATGTGCAAGAGTATCAAAGTGCATATCTCAGGTTTTCTCTCTAAAGGTATTTCGGTTTATGTGGACTCAATATCCTAGGAAGTGATCTTGATCATGACTATGTTTGGAAAAAAATTAGACACTTTGATATTTTAAGAATCACAAGAACAAAGGAAGCAAGGTACCTTAGATCAAGTCTCGGTTTTTTAGGTTTGATGACCAAACGTGTGATGGAATGGTGTTTTCTCTTGGATTTGGTCATAAGTTGTTTTGTTCAATAAGATGAACACACTTTTTGGGTTATGTCCTAGAGTTAGATTAAGTACTTAATTTCGGGTTAGGTGATTTCAAGTATGACATTAAGCCAAGTGCATGTAGTTAATGATTTTAGATCGTTTCTTCTAATGAGGTATCTGTTGTGGTATAATGACTGAGGAAACATATTTTGAGGTTGGAAACGGGTTTAGAATGGATACTACATGAAGTTGTTAAGCTTGGAGAAATTCATGGTTAGATGGTGATATTGAAGGTTTAGAACTTAATGTGCAATCCCCTAGAGTCAAGGGGTTAAAGTTAAACACTCCCAAGGTTTTATAAGTTTATGTTTCAATTGAAGATCTCTTTAACGTTAGTGCGCTTTTATTTCAGCCCATGGAGATTACACTCTTTGTAAGCAAAAAAAAGTTTGTAAGTTAGCTTCTAACTTACTCTTGGATAATATATTTATATCTTTGTGTAAACTTTGCATTTTGGTTGCTCTAATTGGATTATGGAATTTCTACTTGTTACATGCCATGATTCGTATCTGATATGTCCATGCTATGCTTAAATGTTGCTTGATAAAATTGTTGGCTCAAATGACATATTTGGAGTTTTGAGAAATGGTGTATGCTTTGTTGAGCTTTCATATGTTGTATGCTAGTATATGATATATATGGCATAAGTAAATGACATTGTTTCATAAATATTACATGGTCATATGTCACATGTGTTCTGGTTGTGCATTAAAGGAAAAATGATGGTTTTATGACAAGTACATGTCATATGCATTTCGTGTTGTGCATTAAAAGAAAAGTGGTTTTTGTCACGACCCTAAATGCTAGGATGAGTAAATATCCTAGTAGAACTCATCTTTCCACTCCAGAGCGCTTAAATTGGAGTGGTAATCTCTGAGTTGACAAAATACAGTCAAGGAATTTTGAATGAGTTTCTTTTAAAGGATTCCAGAGCGAAGTAGCACCTAATACTAGTGAGTGCAACATATGGAAATTAAAATATGATTAAGGCGTTATGATCTGCTATATCATATTGTAAAGTATAGTGAAGGCGTTACGATTTGCCGTACCATAAGATGGATGCAGTGAAGGTGAAATGCGGACTTTTGCATAATAAGAACTCTAACGTAGTCACTAACAATCAAGTGGACTGAGAAGTGATGTGGTGACTAGCAGGGAGCCCACGGTGCGAAGGGGAGCCATGAGATGTCCACCCATATGTTAGAAGGACTAAAAGGCTGTAAGTAATGTGTGATATGAAAAGAAGAAAAGTGTTTTCTGAAAAGGGTCAAACATGATTTTCTGACACAAGATTTCACTGTCACCGATTTTTGAAATGTACATGCATAAGTCAAGTTCTTGGGTCAAAGTACATGTTCACGCATTCATACTCATGGTTTACACCATACATGCTTATGTCATCTCTGTGTATTTTTTTTGTTATCTTACTAAGATTTTTTGAAATCTCATCGTGGTAGTTTCTACTACCATTCCCCCTATAATGGTATAACTTTTAGCACGACCAAGAGTAGCTAGTCAGGATGATAATCAAGGCTGAGGATGTGTTCGACTCGAAGAGGAGACTAGAAATTGTCATGACTTACTTGGAGATAGCAGAGATTTGGAAAGATGATTTAATGATTTCTTGTTAGTAGAAGGCCTTTGAAGACAATACTTGCTATTTCGAAATGTAACAAGAACTTTGATACTCCATCACTATGAAGTGTGTTTTCAAGCTATGAATGAAGTTGGGATTTTAGTTTTATTTTGCTACAATATTTTTTTAAATGACCTATTCCATTGTAATTATTGCATACTGCTAGTATTATATTAGGTGTATTGCATGTTAACTATCATGCATGAGGGGAGTATAGCCAAGTGTTACATGTCCCAACGCTTTAGTCACCGACAAATCCCAAGCAGCGTTTGAAGGTGTCACATTTTGTGGGGCATTTTCCAAGACAACTTCATCAACATCTTTATTATATGTGGCTAAACATTTCAACATTTCAATAAACTAATCCCGATTGTTTGGAATTTAAGCTTTCATCCCGACCTTTAAAAGCACATGCTTGAAAAGTGAGCTATTGAATAGCATCTATCGAAGCCTTAAGCCAAAGTCAATTCTTCAAAACTTGTTGTGTTGTTTGTCGATGCATCACTTTATCAATATGCTGCGATTGGCTAATCAAACATTCACAAGCTTTGATAGCAACATTATGTGGTTAACTTTTTTTCAATTGCGAAAACCCTTTACGTAAACACATTTGAACCTAGGTGTTGTTCAATTGGTTTCTAGGAAATGATGGTAGGTTGGCTGGCCAGCTGTGACACCTCCAAATTCCACTTGGGATCGGACGGATATTTGAAGCGTCGAGACATGCAGGACAAGGTTACCTGCCCCTGTTCATGACATATAAGATGCAATGTTTCTAACATGTATATACCATTATGCAATATTCAACAGCGGATAATTTTTTTTTTCTTTAGCAATACTATGCACCAAACTGAAATATCTCAAATACTTAAAACATACTTCACACATAATGGCATATTAAACAACTGAGATTACAACACTAGTCCAAAATAGCTGTGATCAAAAAAGTGCTAGAAATTAAACTCTACAAATATAAGTAGTAATCTGAGGTAACTACTGTACTATCATCTACGTGACAGAATAGCAATATGGCATACTTAACTTAACATAACGTACTTGCAATGTATAACAATACGTGATAGAATATTTTGTGTAACAGATGAATAATTCATGACAGAATAAATTCTGTGTAATAGATAAATATGTAATTACTTGGCATGACAAATGTTATAACATACATACATACACTGCAGTTCCTTTACTTATCACTCATACACATTAAATTGCTAGTAAGTTAAAAGCTAACTTACCTCAATTTTCGCGTTTCTAGACAAAACTCAAGCGCGATCATAAGGAACTGAAAGTAATGATTTATAAAAGTTAGAACTTAATCATTAACAATTAGAAATATGAAAACAAAAATTCAACTTAGAGTAAAATTACCATTTTACCTTCTATATGTGGGAAAATGACCATTTTACCCATAACTTAAGGATTTTGCATCCTAACTCCCAAAATCACCAAAATTTACATACCTCATGTAAATTTTGTCATAAACTCAAATATCAATTCAGAAAAATTTAAAACTAAACACAACCATTAAAACTCGATAGGGCCAATGGCCGAAATTTTACATAGGCTATTCCTTTGATTTTTGTTTCTAACTTGTTTTGATCAACCTCTTGATCCATAACTTATCAAGATGCAATCTTCAAATCAAAACATCACATGATTTTAAAATGTGTCCTAAAATAGATCCAAGCTTCAAACTCAAGATCACATGGTTAAAAAATCAATCAAAACATAAATTTAGCCAAGAACATCATCACTTTGGCCTAACCGAATATCTCCTTGCATAAAAATTCATATATTCGAAACTAACATCAAATATATTCAAAAAAACATTCTAACATGTATATAAGAGGCTTAGGATCCTCAAATAAAAATAGCAAAACCATTGGATTAGGATTAAACCATAAAAGATTTAAACTTTCTTAAAATAGAAACTTTTTCCTCTTCTAGTTTCTAAGTTTCTAGATCTAAGAAAGTCTTTCATATACAAATTCTCAACCAATAATCATATACACATGTTAAAAGTACTGCATAAAAATTTTGGACCAAGATCTATCCATTAGCTTGGTCAAAAACCTCAAAATATAACACTCTCCAGTTTATACCCCAGATTAATCTTTCTGGGGTTTGAACAACTTTTGATCGATCAAAGGATCTCCAAATGGAACAAATAAGATATCCACGTAAACTAGACAAAAAAAAAAAAAATAACTTCCATGAAGAAAACTTTGTAAGAAAACATTTACAAAAGCTTCGAATAAGGCGTACAACAGAGATCAGAAAAACTACCGGAGAGTATCTTTTATGTTTTATCAAAGAAAAATGTAAAGGAGGATTGCTTTCCGTGGGAAGTGGACATGAGAGCCTCTTACACAAGTTATGAAAAGTGATAGGATTGGAATTGAGTTTGAGTGATGGTATTTTCTTCCCATTACAATAAACAAAAATAGCCTAAGATGTTTTCTCAAGGTAGGGTGCAAAAATGAAAGAGTGAGGTGGCCCTTTAGATTTTTTCTTCAAAGCCTTCTAGACCCTCTTTTGGAAAGATCTGGTTAGCCAAATGGGGGTGCAAAACTTAGCCAAGAAGCAATGCCAATGAGACCAAATTCGTGCGCCTAAATTTTGGAGTTTTAAGAGAATTTGGGTTGCTACCAAGTTTAAATCCAATATCTCTTGGCCCAATCAATTTTCAAGATTAACAAGGTTGGATAATGATATTCTAACACAAATTGAAGGATTAATAGTATGTGGAAGTATTTTAATCAAGCGATCAAATACAATGCTAGAAACTGATTCATTTAGGTTTTGGAGGTCAACTTTATGGTTTGGATAAAACAGTTTAGGATTTCGATTTCAACTATGCTTTTGGGTTCTCAGTTGGATTCCAACCGTATAGGATTTCACTAGGATGAAAATCCTCATTGGTTAGGCACAATTTGATTGGTCGGATGGAATAAGGTTTTTGTTTAGGTAGCATAATCTCACACCTTGATTTCTTCAAATCCATCAAACGTTCCTTATGGTGCCAAGTGTCTAATACTATTAACTAAGTGTGGTTAAGATTTTGCCAAGTGTCCAAATAAAACTTCTATAATCTAATTTGGACATTCCACATTGTGATTTTAAAACGCTGCAATTGATGCGTTTATCGAGGCTACTATTCACTCTGAAAAAGTAAATCATAAATTTAGCACTAAAAATTTTTAAAAGTTCATATTAACCTACAGTGAAAATCGTTTACCGAAATTCAACCTCGAAGTGCCCTTAAAAATAATTTCATAGTTTCAAACAGGTGTTTCATTCGAAAATATGAAAATTGACTTATTGTCCCATAAAATTCTAAATAATCAACTGAGTCTAATGGCGCAGACCATAACGCATTCTGACACTTATAACTACCTAAAATAATTAGAATCGCACTTCTGACACCATAGTGAGTGATAACACAGACTATGTTGACAGGCTAAAACCTATGCGATTGGTTGATTCATGCAAACTTATGGAGTTTTCATAAGATTCCTAAAGCCAATAGAAATTCCACCTTTAAATTTCTAGCGGGTTGTTACACAAGCTCTAGCTTGCTCCACCCTATTACTCCTACCCCACAAGCCATCGCATGAATGAATAAAAGAATTTCTCAGTTCATCAAGAAGCACAATGCTCTGTAATTGAAACTAAAGATAAAGAGTAAGCGAAGGGAGAAATATTTGACACCTATCATTTGAACTTAGTTCCCAAGTCTATTTCCTAGGGAGAAAAGAGGCATTGATAATTGTTTTTGTGACGCCTAAAGGTTCTATTCTCGATTTCATTGTAAAGGGGATGCCCCACCCACTTTTTGTTGAAAAGATAACATAGAAGACAAAACACATCATTTTTTGTTTGTGAATACTCCAATCAATCATGGAATATCGTAAACAACTCGAATTGAAATCGACGAGGATGGTTAGCTTTTCCAAAAGATTGATATTTTTCCATAAGAAATTGATATGGGCCAACTTTGATATATGCTCATCATATTTCATCATGTTGATTTATATGATAATCACATATTGGAGGACGTAAATTAGGATCACATACTAATCTAGAAATATCAACTTCTTTAGGTTGAACTTTGGGTATTTTTGGAGAATGTTGCATAGGACTTGAAGTGTCAACATTGGCAGTATGTGCAACTTGTGAAATATCTATATATTTTTTCTTAAAATATGATTCAATAGTTTTTTGTTTGCCCATATATTTGAGCCTAAACTTCTCAAAATAAAATAAATAAAAACGACCCATTAACAACTTACAAAATAAAGTGAAATGCTAATTTAATCAACTTTTTGATATTGCAAAACTTATCTATGGTTAAATATTTCTAATGCATATAAGACATAATACCTCTAGATATTTAAAATCTATAAAGCTACTTCTAAACCAATTTCTTTCAATTCATGTCTAGTGTCAATCCTATTAGAAAAGATAATAAAATAACATTCATGATTAAAAAGAAGTAAAGGGTTTAGATGTTCTATTTGGCATGGGTTAAATAAAAGAGCAACAGCACTCTGTATAATCAATTTGCACACAATTTTAGAAATAGTGCAAGTAGTGTAAAAATTATTAGTCCCCAACCAGTCTTCTCCGGAATAACCCCCCTTCATCACCCTCTTCGTCATAAATGGGTTCTCCAATGTCCTCAGCATTCTCCATGTCATCCTAGTTAATCATAAGGTTTTTCCCTTTATGAATGGTAGACTTTCTACATTTAGTTGCCCTATGACTAGGCTCCCCGTATTTGAAACACTGCATATTAGTGGCATTTGAACTCTAACTTTGAGTTCACTGCAGAGTAGGAGTCTCATATGGACGGAACCCCCGTGTGTTTTGATCGCCCCTAGGTACAAGTCTCTTAGTCTACAACTTCTTAACAATTAGAGCACTCTGATAGACCTAAGAAATAGTCCACAGAGAGTGGAGGTTGAGGACATCTTGCAAAGGCTGCCACAAACCACCCAAATGTCGAGCCACCATTTTTTCTTCTGCCTTAGAAAGATCATTTCTAGCCATTAACTAATAGAATTCTTCAGTGTAATTGTCAACGAATCTCGCCCCTGCCTCAACATGTGAAAGTTACTGAAACAAGGTTTGAGTATATCCAAAGCACAAAAAGTGACCATTCATCTTCTTATTCACCTTTTCTCAATCGCCAATCTTGGCCTTGCCTTGTTGCACCCCAGGCTGCTTCAACTGCTCCCACTAGGCAGACGCTTGGACTTTCAACTTGATGGTGAACAGTTTCACCTTCAATGTGGGGCATCATTGTAATCAAAGATACACTCCCTCGTGCAATAAATCAATGAAGCCCTCAACCTACAAAGTACTAGAAAACTTCAATAGATAAACTCTAAAGCCTTGGTCTCCACCTCCCTCCCTACAACGGTACTCCCAAAACAGAGCACGATTGTGAAAGGGGTTCTTGAAAAACTGGAGTCAGAATCACTATCATACATTTGATCCTCTACGTTTTGTGCCTTTACATGTTGGGTTAATTATAGTATCTGCCTTTGCAAATCTGCAATCACCGCTTCATGTGAGTTATGATTGCGATGAGGGGCTTCCTTTTTTCAGAACCTGCCCATGTTGACCACGACCACTACTATTAGCCATGAAAATTGATGATAAATCAACCCAAGAAAATGCTAAAACTCTAATACCAACTAACACCAGGCAGAATAAGAATTATTTTAACTGCTAACTTAGAAACAGAAACTTAGGCTTGAGATTGAGAAAGATTCAAGCAGGGGAAACTCTAAGATAAACTCGGAGACTAGGGTTTACCGATAAAAGTCCAAAAAGTCCCCTTCTGAAGCCCACAAGCTGGGCTTAAATAACAAACGAAGTCTAGTCGATGGCCCAAATAAGCAATAAAGTAAGTATTTTTCCAAAATCTAGCCCCAACTCAGAAATAAAAATCCTCTCTCAAATTAGAAAGTGAAATACCACCATATAAAGAAAAAAAAAAACTTAAACCAACAATTTGGAAGGGAAAGAGATTGAGTTTTGGGTCAAGATAGGGGATACCAGGCATAGTGTAGTGATCATGATGTGAACGTTAAAAAGAGCTTTTCGAATTGGGGTTATAAGTGCAAATCTGATACCTATATCTAAAATATGGCCAAAATATGATGCATTTGCAATATCACCCAATTTCCTGGAACTTCACTTTTTCCTGACATATTTGCGTTGATCTCCTTTTCTTGAGATAGTCAAGTCCCATCAACGTCAATCTATCAGCTTAGCACCATTAGGCCTGAATCCTCCTACATCAGTTTTCTTGGGTTGGAAAGAACTCACCCTCAAAATTCACGTTAGCATCAACAAAGCAGGGACTGAGGCTTTTGACATTGAACACATTAGAGGTCCTCAAATGGCTGGGAAGGCACAACTTGTATGCATTGTCATTGATCTTCCGGAGAACTTCACCAAGCCTAGTCTACCTGTCCTTCTATTTATTGTACTCACCCATGGGAAAACGATCATAGGTTAGCACAGCCCAAGAAAAATCTCCAACATCAAAAGAATCTGGCGACAATGATTGTTGGCTTGAGCCATGTACTGTGCATTGCTCGCCTAGATTACTTGCTTGACTTGATTGTATACTCCTTGAAGGTGTGCTACCATTTCCTCCGCCTTAACTTTCATACAACCAATGCGTGGAATGGGGGCCAAGTCAAGTACGCTTGAAGGACTTTGCCCATACACAATCTCAAATGGGCTCAGCCGTGTAATCATGTTCTTGTATCGATTGTAAGCAAACTCTACCCAAGATAAGGCGAGATCCCACTATTTTAGCTTAGTATCAATCAAGCTCCTTAGAAGGTTGCCCAAAATTTGATTCACCACCTTGGTTTGTCCATCTGTTTAGGGATGGTAGGCACTACTAAAGTCCAGCTTCATTCCCATTTTCACCCACAAACCCTTCCATAATTACTCATAAACTTTGTGTCTCGGTCAGAGGTGATGGATCGAGGATTGCCATACAGATGAACAATCTCCTAGAAATAAATATGGGCAATCCGTGTGGCATCCATGGTCTTTCTGCAAGCTAACAAATGGGCTATCTCAAAAAATCTATCAACAACAATCAAGATCAAATATATAGCTCATTGTATTTGAGGCAAACTTAAGACAAAATTCATACTAATATCAAACCATGGGCCCTCAAGTATAGGTAACAGAGTGCAAAACCTGACATTGGTGAGGATCCCCAGCATTCTCCGACATACAAAACATCTCTCCACATAACGTGCCACATTATTAGTCAATTTGGGCCAATAGTAATCTGCGACGATTAAAGCCAAAGTATTTTCTTGCCCAAAGTGTCATTCTCCATGTAATTTTCGTATAATGTACTCTCTCAAAGAACAATCTTGGACACACAACTATAGGCGAAGAAACAAAAAAACCATTTTCTAAAATAAAATCACTCTGTTTACTTTTAGTAACCTCCATAAAAAATTTTCCAAATGAATGATCTTCTACATACAGATCTCTAATGGTGTCAAAGCCCGCCACTCTAGCACTCATGGTGGTGAGAAGTGACACCTGTTGACTCAAAGCATTTCTAACCCCATTCAAACTCCCTGGCAGGTGCCTTAATAAGAATGTGAACTCCTGCAGATAGGCAACCCACTTGGCATGTTGTCTGCTTAGCTTCTATTGGTTGTTGATGTACTTCAATGCCTCATAGTCAGTAATCAAAATAAACTTCTTTTGCACCAGATACTATCACCACATTTTAAGAGACTGTACAATGGTGTAAAACTCCAAGTCGTACGTGGAATAATTTTTCTTCGAGCCTGAAAGTTTCTAACTGAAAAATGCAACTGGTCGCCCTTATTGGCTCATAACGCCACCAATACCCACCCTAGAAGTATTGTAGTTTACCTTAAAGATTTTCTCAAACTCAGGGAGTGCCAAAACTAGTGCTTCTGTCATCTTTTGGTTGACCAACTAGTGTAACAGCTCGCCAGAAGTTTAACAGATGAATTTCTTTAGGCTTTAGTAACCTCATGAAAACCTCAAAACGTTTTCATGAATCGACCAATCGTGTAAGTTTCGATTTGCTAGCATAGTCAGTCATACTACTCACTATGAAGCCAAAAACGTTATTTTATTTATTTGAGATACTTAGAAGTATCAGAATGAGAAACGGTTTGCACAATTAGTCTCAGATAAATATTTAAAATTTTATGACCTAATAAAACTATTTTCATTTTCCAGACAACATTTGTTCGAAAATGTATTTTGAATTGTTCGAGGCACTTAGGAATTGTATTTCCCGAAATGAAGTACACTCCTAGTTTCATATGAATATTTAAGATTTTATGATGCAAAATTATTTTCATCATGTTTAGGAGTGAATAGTGACTAATGTAAGCGTTATGTGGAACTCAATCTAGTGTTTTCAAGATCATAATGTGGAATGCCCAAATTATGTTAGATAAGTTTAATTTGGATACTTAGAAAGATATTAACCACACTTGGTGAATAGTATTAGACACTTAGCACCAATGGAATCATGAGATGGAAATGTGAAAGAAACCAAGTTTTGTAATCATGCCACCTAAGCCAAGCACTATTTCATCTAACCATCCAATTTGTAGCAAATCAAAGAGGGTTTCAACCCTACTAAAACCTTAAATACTTGAAATCTAATTGAAAATCCAAAATCTTGGTGAAAACTGAAACTCCAAATGGTTTCTCCAAATCCCAAAAGTTTGCCTCCAAACCATAATTGAAACCGGTTGTAGCGTTTAATCACTTTATTAAATCACTTTCACATGTTATTAACCACTCAAATTCATATTAATATATCCTTATTTGTTATTTTAAAACTTGATAATTTTTTTGGACCAAAAAAATTTAGATTTCGGCTCCCATTGAAACCCCCTAGTTTTGGCACCTAGTTTTGGTTGACACCCCATCACCCAAAGTGTATTTCACACATCTGTTGTCACCCCTACAGATGCTTAAGTGCCGTCCTTGTCCATTTTCCTTGCATTTCATTATTTTTTTAAGCATTTTCCTAGAAAGGAAACCAGAAGAGCTTTTGGATAGTTTTTCGAGCTTACCTTGCTCAACTGTTTTAAAACTTTCGTAAGTGTTTTATCACAAAGAAGTGTTTTCTCACAAAGTACCCTTCATATAAGTTGTTTCTTTTTTAGTATAGTTTTGTTTGGTATGATTTTTGTGAATTTTCATGGTCATTTGAGGGGTGAAAAGTTCTTTTAAGCATGGAAAGGTCATTATGGGCGATAATTTGGACAATGTGTGATATTTTGATATTTTGACCAAGTTATTGGCAAGATCTTGGTTTGAGTTTTTTATGGCTTATATTTAACATGTTAATATATAAGTTTGATGAAGATTATTTGCTTGTTATAAGTTTTTTTATTAGATTTTTGTAAAGATCTAAAAAGTTGAAAACTAGGAATATGAAAACAGATTCTGTTTTGAATAAGTTTGAATCTTTTGTTGAGAAAACATGCTCAAATGGAATTAATATTCACATATTAAATTCCAAGGACTTTTAGTTACATGTTAGGATGTTAGTTTGAGGATTTTTGGTGTTGGTTTTAAATTTATGCATGGAAAGAGCATGATAGGTCTTGTATTTGATGCAAATTTTGCCATGTGAATTAAGGTTTGATGCTTAGATCTATTCTAGGAATTGATTTTTAACCATATGATGTTGATAATTTATGATTTATTTCATGATATGTTTCAGATCTAATGCTTTGATCAAAACCAAGCTACATAGTTTTCGATTTTTGTGAAAGGGTGAAAACCGAATGTATCATGTGTGCTTTTGTGACTTTTTGTGGTTTTTGCTTGATGATTCAAAGTATGATAGTTCTTAAAAATGTGTTATGAATGTATAGACAGTATGTTATTAGACTTTTGGAGTTCTTGAGGTCGTTTTGAAAAAAGATAAAATCTTGAACATAAAGGTTATTCTTAAGGTTAAATACTTGAAATTTTGTATTAAAGAAATTTGTGATTTTTGCGATGAAAGCTTTTTTGGTTATTTTAGTATGTTATTTGAGCATAGTATATGATTTCTGTATTTGCATATTTCTGTTTAAGCATGAGAAATAAGGTTTGATAGAATTGTAACAAAAATAAAGAGATTTGATCTATACATGTTCCAGCCTATGCATGGTTGACCTAGTATTGATGCGTTTTAAATTTTTTCTAATTAGATATTTGGATTCAAGAAAAAATTTATATGGGGAATATAAATTTTTGTAAGTTTTGGAGTTAGGATGTGAAATCCTTAAATTAGGGATAAAAATGTTATTTTTACACATGTAGAGGGGTAGCATTGTAATTTTACTCTAATTCAGTATTTTTATGCTTCTAAGTTGTTAATAAGGAGTTTCTAACATTTATAAATCTCTCCTTATAATTTTTTGCTAAAATTTGTCACACTACACTCACTATAAGTTAGCTTCTAACTTATTATTAGAATATTGTATATGTGTGTAGGTAAAAGAATAGTTGTTCATGTTCTTATATTCTTACATATGCCATGTCACTGGATGTATGTCTGTTACACATTTTATCATGTCACAAAATATTTATCTGCCGCATGCACGAAATGTTTATCTCTTATACATTATGCTATGTTATGAAATGTTCATCTGTTACATGTTATGCCATGCCACAAATTGTTATCTGTAACATGCTACTTCATGTCACAAAATATTCAATTGTTTCATTTTATGTCATGTCATTTATCTCACGTACATGTCACATTACGTTACGTCAGATCATTTGCCATTTTGTTTCATGTCACGTTATGGGTCGAGTAAAGAATGTGTCTTGAAAACAGTTTTTCTATGGCAAGTCAAGTTTGTTTACTTTTGTCACGACCCTAAGTGCTATGATGGAGTAATATCCTAGTTGAACTGCTTTATTCACATTGGAGTGTTTAAATTAGTGTGAAATTTCTTAGGTTGACAAAGTACCTTCAACAGGCTTTGAATGAGGCCTAATTAATTGGCCATCGGAGTGAAGTCAGGCACCAACGTCTATAGTGCCACCCACATGTTTAATTTCGTATTATACATACTTATGTGGGTCTAGATAGCTGTCACGATATACGTACATCACGTATTTTTATAGCAGGTATAGATACGTATGAACTGATTCGTATATTAACACACTCATAGTTGATGCATATACTTGTGATGTGATATGGTACCGATAAGGACACACGGCTCAAGGGGAACCGTGTAACATCCATATGTTCATGGTTATTAATCATGTTTAATTATTGAACAAGATTTCAAGTTTTTGTATTTTACATTCAAGTTCATGTTATTTCATGTTCAAGTTCGTGTTATTTCACGTTCAAGTTCATGTTATTCCATGTCCAAGTTCATGATCAATTTCACGTTCAAGTCAAGTTTTAGTTCAATCTCAAGTTCGGTTTATCTCCTGTCAGTTCAAGTCATGCCAGCACATGCCATGTTATTTATCAAGTCACGTCAAGTTTATTCATGGTCACAATATACATTCATGCTTTTATTATCATGCATGCATATTTAAACTACCAGTTTAAGTTGTTTGTTAACTTGCTAATCAAATTTCACCATAATAGTCCCAATTACCATTCCCCATAGAATGGTAGACGATCTATCAGGACCAGGAGATGCACCAAAGGTTGACCGATTGGAGATAGTCAATTAGATAGCGAAGGTACAATGCAGATTCATAGCATCTATGCTCTGATTTATCGATAGTATTATGGTGTTATTGATTGAGTTGCGTGAGCTACTCAATGGACTAGCCAAATAGATACTTTAGTTTATGCTTGTACTTATGAAGATTTGTCTTCCATACTCTTATGATTATAGGTGTTTTAGACTTATACTGTAATCTGGAACATCTATCACATTTAGTATATAAATTATGTTTCAACGTTTAGAAATGAATCTTATTGGTGCATAGTATTGCTCAAAAAAAAAAAAATTATCTGCGGCGAATATTGCATGTTACCACATGCATACTAGGTACATTGTATCTTTAATTGTCATAAATGGGAGAAGATAACCTTGTGTTGCATGTCCTGACACTTTAAAGTATGCCCGATCCCAAGCGAAATCTGGGAGCATCACAACTAGAAACTAGTCTCTGCCTCTTCAGACCATTGGAATGCCTGCCCCTTTAAGCACTCTGTGATGGAAGTAATCAAAGTGCTGAGATTTCGGATGAATCGGTGATAAAAAGATGTCAATCCATGGAAACTCAGCACATCGTGTAGGGTCTTGGGCGTTGGCCACCACAAAATGGCTTCTACTTTGGACTGATCTGCATAAACTCCATTCTTAAAAACAACAAATCTAAGTAATGCGATAGAGGTGGTAAAGAATCGACACTTCATCTTATTAAGAAACAAACGCTCATTTTGTAACATCTCAAAGACAACTTTGAGGTGCTCCATATGTGCCCCCCACGTCGTGCTATATATGAGGATGTCGTCGAAGTAGACAATAATGAACTTCCCCATAAACAACCGCAATACTTTATGCATAAATTGCATGAACGTACTGGGTGCATTAGAAAACCCAAAAGGCATAAGCATCAACTCGTACAGACTATGTTGCGTTAATGCCATCTTCCATTCATCGCCAGGGCGTGTCTTGATCTAGTGACATTTGCTCTTAAGTTCAATTTTGAAAAAGACCTTAGAATTTGATAACTGGTCCAACATGTCATCCCGGCGGAGAATCGAAAATCTATACTTATCCTGTTGATGGCTCTGTTATCTACACACATATACCACGAGCCATCTTTCTTGGGCACCAGGAGGACAAGAACTGTACACGGGCTCATACTCTCACGGATGTAATCCCTCTCTAACAACTCCAATACTTGGCAATGCAACTTCTCAGAGTCCTTGGGAGTGAGGCGATATGTTGGTTTGTTGGGCAAGTTGGATCCCAGCACCCAATCTATTTAATGATGTATATCTCTCATGGATGGGAAGCCAGGGACAAGTGGGAGATGAAGAGAGGGTTTTTTTTCAGAAATGAGAAGCTTGCGTATAGATGAAATTGAGACAGGAGAGGGAGAGAGATTCGAAGGAAAAGAAGGGAATCGGGAGGACGAGGATCTAGTATTTTTCTTTTTTTTGCTAGAGTGCCTACGTGGCACACTAGCATCGACTATGCGAGAACACTTACTCAATTAAGAACTACATGAGTTTCCAAAGAAACTCAAACCTCGAGAGTGTAGCACTACCAGTAGATCTAACCAAGAAAAAGAATCCAGTGGTATAAAGGACGAGTACTCAACCAGTTTCTACAGATGACAGGAAATTGCTTATATTGGTAATGGAGCTAACTGAATCTGCTACCTAGGAGCAGGGCACGGACCAGGCCTACGCCTCCTTTAAATCACTGAAATGGTTTGTTTATTCACGCCAGCCACCCTGTGCCAGCAACTCAAAAAAGTGGTTCTCTCTATGCCTCTTTAGAAATTCTATTTCGAGCTGACACAGCAGCCATTCTAAAATGGTACAGACAGGGTAAATGCGTCAGATTCTGATGCCCTACGATGCACAAAGGTAACAGAGTTACAGAAACCAACCAAGGATCCGTATCATTTAATCTAAAAAAGTCCAAACGAAACAAAAAAGGCGTCGAAATGTATCTGTCCATAACACTGACGAAAAAGGAAGTTCCAGAAACAAAAGATTCATAGTGGTAAATGTAGATATGCAGGTTTTAGTTTTTAGCTGAGTAGCCATCACTAGTTCATCTTGATTTCATGAAAAAAGATCATGAAGATGTCTTCAATACTGCTAAATGAAATATATGAAGATATGCCAAGGGTGAAAAAAAAAAATGCAAAGACAGAGAGACATCCAAGATGTGGCGACAATATTTGAGGGAAAAAGGGGGCGCGGGGGGTGAAGGCAAGCTAAATGAGTAGATAACGACCGACCTCCAAAATCAAACTACTTTTCATAATTGAGTTAAACAAAATAAGTTATGCATTCATGGATTGGTCAATGTCTGCCGTAATTCAATTCAACCATGAAGTGGAATATCGATCTGAGGACTCCTAACAAATCTGTAAATTTCCCCGCCTATTAAACAGCATCAGATGACAGACAAACACTTGCAACAATGTAAATGGAAAACAAAGGCAGCGAACAATCACATATGAATACGTATATGAACCACAGATACTAGCCAAGAATATAAGGGCTAAAATTTCCCCATTGATGAATAAGATGGAGAATTACACGAAAATTCCTAGTGGAAGAAACACCATCTTTGGCAACACGAGTGAAACAACACAAAAAATATTCCTTTTTAGAGGGCGCGGCGCATTTATCTGAAGTCCCTTTTGTAGAACTTCCAGCTTCTACTCTCCTAAACGAATTGTATCAATATCCCCACTCGTTTCACTGATTAACACAGACAGTATCACTCTACCTCCATTCTATCACTCCCAATCTTCATCACTCAATTGATCATCAGTATCTTCTCTTGGTGGCCTAACCACCAAAACCACAGTCCCCAAACTCTCCTTCACACCCATTTCCTTCAATGCCGATCCTCTTTCAACCTTCAAGGCTCCGCGACCACCACTGTCAACTGCCACCAAATAAAACCCATCATCGGCTGCCACCTCTTTCCTACCCCTATCAGCTATCACTAAGATAGCCTCCTCCTTATACCATCTATTCGCCTTCCATGGCAATGCTCTTGCATCCCCAAACGATACCGCAACTCCCCCTTTTCCTAACTCCATCACTGGTGTCCACCCCGGTAACACCACCCACCTCTTCCATGCCTTCTCTGCCACCACCACACCAAACTCTCCCTCACTCCTGCACTTCCACGGCGCTTCCAAAATGCCTCCCTCCATCTCCTCAGCTCTACAAACCGGCAATACCACCACGCTACTCGCCTCTGCTACCTCTCCAATCTTCAACCTCACTACCGGAACCCGAACCCCATATTCCATATCCCCTACCTTCCCTCCTTTTCCCTCGCCTGTCCCCTCTAATTCCTCCAATATCCTACTTTTCGCTTTCTCGGTTTGCGCAACCCTCAATGCCTGCTCTAAAGCACCGGTCCTCTCCTCCGATGGATTCTTATGCTCTCTACTCTGCCTATAATACATAAAGGAGAGACAATCTCCAGGTAGAGCATAGTCAAAGCTCTCCCACCCTTTATCCCCACGCCTACGAGGAAAATCCTTCATGGCGCGGGCGAGATCCTGGGCGCCCTTGGCATCAAACCTTTGTTCAACAATGTAACTGGCCGCAGCGGCGCGCTGCTCGGCGCTCAGGAGCCGAATCTCGTACAGCAACTCAGCACCGCCCGTGTCGAACGAGGAGAGGGTTTCAGGGTCGGTATTGGATTGTAGGAGGGAGTCTCGCACTTGAGCAGCAACCACTAGGCGGTTCTGCTCGACACCGGAGATTCCGGTGGATTCTTCGATGGAAGATGGGGAGAAACCTTCTCGGATTAGGGTGGGGATAAGTGGGGCGTATTCGAACCACAAGCCAAGGCGGTTGGCCAGGATGTCTATACGGCTGGATAGGTCGAGAGAGCGGAACTGGGCAGGGAGAGGGGAAGTGGGGGGAGGCCTGAAGGGTTGGTAGAGCTGCTGATGCTTTTGGCGTTGTTGGGGGTTGGAAGGTGGGGTTAAAGTGGCGGAGATGGGTTTGTGGGGTTGTTTAGGGAAGGGAGAGTGGAGGGGGAGGCTGAGAGCAGGGTGCGGATTGAGGAAAGTGGAGGAGAAGAGGGGTTTGAAGGTGTTTACTGTTACAGAGACCATGGTGGGGGACTGCTGGAAGGATTCAGAGAGAGAGAGAGAGAGAAAGAGAGTGAGTGAGAGAGAGAGAGAGGAGGACAGTCCCAGCCTTATCTGATGTTCGTAGATTTTAGATATTTGGGTGATGCTACGTCCCCGCTGGGTCTTCCGCTGGTGTAGTTTAAAAAAAAAAAATTTTATATAATTTTTTTTATATTTTTTAATATTTAAAATATTATTAAAAAATACTTATTTAATTAAAATAAAAAAAATATTAAAAAATATTTTCTTAATCATTAAATAAAAAAAAATATTTTTTTATAATTTTTTATTTTACTTCATGATTAAGAAAGTATTTTTTAATAATATTGTAAATTTTTTTTATTTTTTTTAAATATTTAAAATTATTAAAAAAAATTATATAAAAAAAAACTTAAAAAAAAACATAAAAATATATGTATTAGACACAAACCAGACTCAGAACGGGACACGGAGCGAGAATCTATCATTTCCCAATTGGCAATAATGGTCTACTTTGTCAACACGACCAGCAATCAGTGGCTTGGTGCCATTGCAATACAAAATTCGCTTAAGATCGATGAAAATGGCTGGCATGATTGGACCAATATTAAGCATTTGAGTTTTATGATACACTTCTTCTTGATAAATGTATGTAAATTGTAGCCTAGCATTATTGTTTTTAAATGTTGTTTCTCTTACCTTAGCTCTCTCGAAACCCATCTGTAGATCAAAATTGTAACATTTATGTAAGGTTACGTTTGAGTGCAGATGTGATTTTAGATAGTGGGATTCCATTGAGATCTAGGTTTTTATGTAAATAGTAATATTTTATGGATCACATTGATATGTGTTTAAATATATAAAGTATATTGAAATATATTTAATTTTTTATAAGAAATTAAAAAAGTAATGAATCTCAACAATGATTGATTTGAGATAAGTTCAAATGAGTTTGACATCTAAACATAGCCTAATTCGATGTATAGGTTGTTGGGAATTATCAAAAGAAAAATAAAAAATATATTCAAGAAAATAAATAAATATATAAATAATACTTTATTAATACAAAGAGTAAGATGACTAATTTGACATGGGATTCAAATTTTGAGTGAGTAACAAAAGCCAAACCTTACCTAAACAAGTGCCAATGGTCTAATATATCTTCATTGAATTCAATAAAAAAATAAAAACGAGGAACGCTTACTGTAGGGCTGAAAGATCAAACCAATCGGTCGACTTCGGTCTAAAACCAAACCAACAGGTTTTTTTTTATTTCCCTAGAACCGATCGACGAGGGAAAGAGAACCAGCCAAACCGGTTTAGGTCGGTTTGGCAGGTTTGGGGGACATTTTGGGCTTGTATTTTTGGACCCTTTTTCTTAAAACTATGTCTAGATTATTTTAGGATCCAATTAAAGTCTTTGATTTAGTTTAGTGACATTTTAAATGTCATTTTCAATATTTAAATTTCTTTTTAAACTTTTAATTATATTGGTAATGTTTGGTTAACAAAAAATAAAATAAAATAGAAATAATACATACTAGATAAGCCAGTCGACAAAATAAAAACAACTTCACTAGAAGTTTAATACACATTACAAATACAAACCAAATTGTCCTAAGTACCAATGCACCATAGAAATGTTACAAAATAAAGTTTTTACAATTACAAAACATAAGATAAATAATCTTCAACGGTGCTTGAATAATTGTGATATTTGGTTGGCACCCAACTCTATATAGAAACATAGATAAAAATAAAACATCAAATATAAATAAACTTTGATGATGAGAAATACTAAAATTAGATTATAGAAGCAAGTGAATATAAAAATATTATCCGATTCCACCAAGAAGCTTTCCACATTACTCATAGACTCTCAAATATCAATTAGTATTGATGGATGCTTCAACCAATTTTGAGCACATATAAAGGCCTCAACAGTTCTTGGAACCAATGAACTCTAAAAAGGATTAAGCACACAATCTCCAATACTAAATACTGACTTTGATGCAACCATGAAATCCTCACAAGTATAGTATAGTTAGCCTCATTAAGTTTCCTCCAAATCAACAAGTCAAAAGATGGGATCCAGGCCTCACAGCCATTTGATAAATGCTAATCCAACTCTGTTTTGGTAACAGTAGATCCCACTCATCGCACAATCATGTCTCAGCATCACCATTATTGTAACAACTTACTAGAAATTCAATGGTGAAATTTCTATAGGCTTTATGAATCTTGTGAAAACTCCGTAAACTTTCACGAATCAACTAATCGTGTAGATTATGGTCTGTCAGCATAGTTAGTGTTGCCACTCACTATGGAGTCAAAAATGCGATTTTATTTATTTAAGGTAGTTAGAAGTGTCAGAATGAGTTATGGTCTGCACCATTGGACTCAGTTGATTATTTAGAATTTTATGGTGCAATAAACTCATTCTCAGTTTTTGGAAGAAATGCTTGTTCGAAAACACGTTTTGATTATTTTGAGGCACTTCGCAGCTGAAATTTGATAAACAACTTGCACTATTAGGTTAGTAAGATTATTTAGGATTTTACAGTGCAAAGTTTATTTTCACTTTTTCTGAAGTGAATAGTAACCTCGATAGTAACACCATGTGCAGTGTTTTTAAAATCACAGTATTGAATGTCCAAATTAGGTTAGATATGTTTTGTTTGGATACTTGGCAAGATCTTAGCCACACTTAGTGTATAGTATTAGACAGTTGACACCAAGAAGAATCATGAGATGCAAATGTGAAGGAAATCAAGGAGTGAGATCATGAAACCTAAGTAAAACCATATTCCATCCAACCATCCAAATTGTACCAAACCAAAGAGTGTTTCAACCCTAGTGAAATTTTAAATATTCAGAGTCCAATTAGAACCCCAAAAAAACTTGGAGGAAACTGAAACCCTAAACGGTTACTCCAAACCCCAAACTTGATTTCAAAACCCTAATGAATTCGATTTTTAGCATTGTGTTTAATAATCACTTGATTAAATCACTTTCACATGCTATTAATCTCTCAAATTCATGTTATACTATTATTATTCAATCTTTTAAACCTTGGAAATTTGATTGGTCCAAGAAAAATTGGATTTGATCTTGATAGTATTTCAAACCCTAACCAAACCCTCTTTAAATCCCAAAATGAAGTCCATTCGATTAAGGAACCTTTAGGCCCACGAATTTTGCCCACCTTGGCAAGACTTCTTGAGAAAGTTTCCACCCACCCAAGGCTGACCACCCACTACTCATGACAGCCCTCAAATAGTCCTTAATGGGAAAGCAAAGGCCACCTCACCACAACCACCGACAAGGCACCTCAAAGCAGCCCATACCATCAGTTTGCCCCTTGTTTTGGCTAAGACTTTCATCACTCAAGACCTCACTTCACTCTTCAGAATGTGTAAGAGTCATGCAGGCCATTCCCTTCCTCATTTCATCCCTTTCACTCATGTTCTTGGAGAGAATACTGTGAGTTTTCTCTCAGACCATTTTCTAAGCTTTCTTGCTTACAATCTCTGAAGCCTTTGTAGGAATGATCTGTGGCGCCCCCAGCCCCGGCTTGGGATTGGACAGTGGCTGAAACGCTTGGACATGTAACACAAGGCTATACACCCCGCGTACATGACATATAATATGCTATGCACCTAAGTACACTAGCAGTATGCAATATTGTAGCAGCGAAAAATAATAAAAGTCAGAAGTTCTAAGCAACGCAAACAGCAATTGCAAAGTACATGGTACCATACTAATAAAACATTAACACTTTGTCCATGGCCATAAAACTGTATCATAAGATAAAATATCCCAAAACATTATGTAATAAAATTTAGTCTCCCAAACCACAAGACCTACTCAAAACATTGTTTCTTAAAAGGTCTAAACCATAAGTTCTTTCACAAAATAGCTAACTTCCTTTCCTCTTCATTGATAGAGTTCCATCAGGAGCAAGACACCAAGAAACTCCAAAAAAGGTGTCGTTCTCTTCCCCTCAGTCATAGGAGTCGTCTTCTAAACATGTAACAACTTCTACCATTCCGATTGGAGAATGGTAGTGTAAACTATCACAATGAGATTTCAAAAAATCTCAACAAGTAATCACACAACATATAATAGTTAACACAAGCATACAAGAGGTACATCATGAAGTGCGTACATGGACATGTACTTGACTTAAATAGAAACTTGACATATGCATTCGACCATTTTTAAAAGACTTGTAACAAAGACTTTAACATTTTCAGAAAACTTCTTTGACTTTCTTTTTCATGTTGATCTTAATTAGAACTTTTCTTATCAGAACATATCACAAGATTTGCATCAAGCGATCCTTATTATATCACGAGATTTTCATCAAGTGATCATTATCTTATGAGCTCTTATTCTTGTTCATATGGTGGACACAACACGACTCCCCTCCTTGCATCGCATGTTCCTGCTAGTTACCGCACCATCAATGGTCCGTATACCATGATGAATATGTCATAAATAAAGAATCATATTAACTCAACATTACTTCGTAGAATTACATGCCTTATGCACTCACTAGTGTTAGGTGCTTTCTCGCTCCGGCATCCTTTAAAAAGAATCCATTCGAGGCTCGTCGACTATTCTTCATCGACCTAGGGGTTACCACTCCATTCTTAAGCACTCTAGAGTGGACAGAAGAGCTCCACTAGGACAATCCCCCGTCCTAGCACTTGGGGTCGTGATAAAACATTTAGACTCTTTTCTTTAAAAAGAAACACTTTTCTTTGAAAACATTTTCCCCAAATGCATGTGACATGGAACTTAAGACATACGTACGTATACTTGACATGTGACATATGGAATGCCATGCATGAAATAACCATGCATAACATGTTCAATTCATAGCATGATTACATGAAACCCATGAAACATCCAAACACATTCATGGAATCATGGGAACATGCTTAGGCCAAAACACATAGAGGTAAAAATCATGAAATTCTTCACTTAAACATGTTCCAATCTTCAAGTATATAACATAGGAATCATAGCATAGTGAAACAAAGCATGAATCATAACATTTGACTAAGGTCCGAAATATTCAACACGCATTCAAGCCGAAACTTCATGTTGCATAAACCATCAACCTTAAACAAGTGAGAACCAAACTTATAAGAGTATTTCATGGCATATTCATCACAAATTCAAAGCATATAATTCCTTCCATAGATTTATACAAGATCATATTAACATAATCAAACAATCAATCAATAAATAGCAAACAAAGGAAACATGGCAATGAAAAGATTTACACAAATATATACAAGTATTAACCAAGAGTAGTTGAGTGTATACTTACTAAAATCCGCGTAAAAAAATACTAGCAAGTTGTAAATCCGAACATTCTATATTAGAAAGAGTAATTAAAGACCTTATCTCAGGTTCTTGAGTGTGTGTGTGGATTTCTAGGGCAACACTTGTTCACATTCCACTTGGCTTCTAGGGTTTTTGGGTAAA
This sequence comes from Pterocarya stenoptera, assembly GCA_003123785.1. NCBI lineage: Eukaryota > Viridiplantae > Streptophyta > Magnoliopsida > Fagales > Juglandaceae > Pterocarya > Pterocarya stenoptera. The sequence goes on from QEOT01006659.1 coordinate 103,117, forward strand.
AACTCTTTCATTTCACTCATAAAATAAAACAAACCCTAAGGTAAGCAAAGATACATGTAGTGGCTGAAAAACATGGAGGATGAAATCCTCTTTCTAATTGGCTTCAAGGGTTTTCTTAAAAATCCTAAGTCATTTTTCAAGAAAACATTAGAAAGTGTGGGTGTTCTATCATTCTCAAAGTCCAATGAGATTTGAATCTAATTTTCGGATTGAGAAAGTGGCATGTGTGTGCAAAACCTAAGAGAAAACTGATTCTTACCTTGTCTATCCTTAGTGGTGCCGAAATGTCTTATTGAATAAGAAATCCTCTTGTTTGGTTGGAAAGAAAATACAAAAAAGTGAGGGAATCTTTAAGAGAATATGAGAGAGTTGTGTGGAGAGAGTGAGAGCATGCAAAAATCCGAATTTGGCACAAAAAAAAGCCCTTGGGCGTGTGGCCTTTCTCTCCTTATATAGAAAATTCCTCAATCCCCCATTAGTAGTTGAAATCTATTGCGTGCAAGACAAGTGGTATAGGTTTCTTCTTCCTTTTTCTCTTTAGCCGAAAATGCCTCTTGGAATTCTCCACTTAGATTGCATTGAGAAGGGACATCTTGGGGTCGCGTGTAGGGTTCCTCTTCCCTTGGGCGAAATCCCCTTCCTTTCCTCTTATGCCCTTCCTTTCTTTTAGCAAATGAGTGTTTCTTTAAGGGTAGCTTGGTAAAATATTACATGACTCTTCCTTTTTCCAAACAAGTAACCTTTGGCATGGATGACAAGTAGCATTTGGCATGTGCCATAGCCTTAGCCATCCCCCTCCTTCTTCTTTTCCCCAGTTGATGCTTCATCTTCCTAGTGCTCCTTCCCTAGGTGACCTTTTATGTACTATTGGTCCAAATAGTTTAGATGATAAGTGGCAAGTGAACAAGGTGCTTGGGAGTGTGTTAGCCGAAATCTTAAGGGCATTTTTTACCTTTGATACACAAGTCTCTTCACATATCCTTCTAGAAGGTTTATGCATGCTTGCACTTGGCAAAATCTGACTAAAATTCAAAATCCTATAAGTCTCCCTTCGGTTTCCCATGCAAATCTTCTAGAGAAGCTCAATTTCACTTCTCTAAGCTTCCATTCCCAAGATATCTTCCTTGGAACTGGAATTTGGGCAAGACAAAGGGTCTAGGCATGTGGGAAATTGGTCTAGCCGAAGATCTCTTAGTCTTCTTAGGTTCTTTTTGTCCCTTGATCCATCTAGAAGGTTTCTAACATATTGACAAGTGGCAATTTCTCTAGGTAGGCGTGCAAGCCACTCCTTGGTATTTTCCTACACTTCTCTCTCTCACTTAACCCATTATCAGGTCTAGATTCACAATATATTACTTACATGCCACATGACACTTGTGACTAAAATCTGGGTCATGGGCGTAAAGCCCCTGGGTTTTTAAATAAGGCCAAAATTCACAAAGCAGTCTAGGGTTAGTCCTCTCTTGGGCTCAAGTTATCATTTCAGAGATTGTAAGGCTTTCTAAAATAGTTAGAGCTCCCAAAGAAGTCACGGCTACTAAGGATAAAATCTATGGGCCATACTTACGCAAGTTTGGGTCATCACATCCTCTCACAAAGCTTCCTTCATAAAATTTGTTCATTTTTTAGTCTAGTTTCTTGTGGTACTTTTTTTATCTGATTTCATGGTCATTTGATTGGTAAAACATTGTTTTAACCATGGAAAGGTCTGTCTGGGCGATAAACTGGATAGTGTGTTATATTTTAGAATTTTTGACCAATCTAATGGACAGATCTTGGTTCGAAGTTTTTATGGAGTGTTGCTAACATTTTTAATTGATTGTTGTTAGAAACTGGAAGGAGAAAAACAGTTTCTATTTTAAGAAAGTTTTGTATCTTTTGTAGTTTAATCTTACTCCAAATGACTTTGATAGTTTAATTTGATGATCCTAAGCCTTTTATCTACATGTTAGGATGTTGGTTTGAAGATTTTAGGATTTTATTTGTAAAGATATGATTTTTATCCATGAAGATACTCGGTTAAGTAAGAAATATGAGGTTTATGGATAGGTCCATATTTTGGTCTATTTTTAGCCATGTGATTTTAAATTTAATGCTTGGATCTACTTTAGGACAAATTTTTAAACCATATGAATTTTTTTTTTGTGTTTTTTTTTTTTATCATGATATGTCTCGGATCAAGAGGTTTGATCAAAACCAAAGTTGAGAAAATTTTGTTTTGATGAAGTGTTGAAGTCGAGTACTTCAAATTAGGTTTTTGTGATTTTTGGTGATTTGTGTTTGACGATTCAAAGCATGATAATTCTTAGGAGTGTGTTATGGACATGTTAGAAGAAAGTTTTGAATTTTTGGAGTTATTGAATATATTGTTTTTTAAAGAGTCAAAACCTTAAGATTTAAGGGTTTATATTTTAGTTAAAAAGTTCGGATCTTTTTACTAAAATGTTTTGTGTTTATTTGAAGTGAGTTTTTGTTGATTGTTTTAAGCATGCTTATAAGTATATGATGTGATGATCTATGTTGCAATATTTTGGTTTAAGTATTAGTGTCGAAGTTGGATAAAATTGCAACAAAAATTAAAGAGAAATGACCTAAGGGAGTTTCGGCCTTGGTGTGATTTTTATGGTTGTGAGTTGTTTTAAATTTTTCTAAGTTGATATTTGAGTTTATCACAAAATTTACATGACAAATCTACTCTCCTGAACGAATTGTATCAATATCCCCACTCGTGTCACCAATTAATACAGACAGTATCACTCTACCTCCATTCTTTAACTCCCAATCTTCGTCACTCAATTGATCATTAGTATCTTCTCTTGGTGGCCTAACCACCAAAACCACAGTCCCCAAACTCTCTTTCACACCCATTTCCTTCAATGCCGACCCTCTTTCAAACTCCAAGGCTCCGCGACCACCATTGTCAACTGCCACCAAATAAAACCCTTCATCGGGTGGCACCTCTTTCCTACCCCTATCAGCTACCACCAAGATAGCCTCCTCCTTATACCATCTATTCGCCTTCCATGGCAATGCCCTTGCATCCCCAAACGATACAGCTACTCCCCCTTTTCCTAACTCCATCCCTGGTGTCCACCCCGGCAACACCACCCACCTCTTCCATGCCTTCTCTGCCACCACCACACCAAACTCCCCCTCACTCCTACACTCCCACGGCGCTTCCAAAATGCCTCCCTCCATCTCCTCAGCTCTACAAACCAGGAATACCACCACGCTACTCGCCTCTGCTACCTCTCCAATCTTCAAACTCACTACCAGAACCCGAACCCCATATTCCATATCCCCTACCTTCCCTCCTTTTCCCTCGCCTGTCCCCTCTAAATCCTCCAATATCCTACTTTTTGCTTTCTCGGTTAACGCAACCCTCAATGCCTGCTCTAAAGCAGCGGTCCTCTCCTCTACCTATAAAACATAAAGGAGAGACAATCTCCAGGTAGAGCATAGTCAAAGCTCTCCCACCCTTTATCCCCAATCCTACGAGGAAAATCCTTCATGGCGAGGCAAGATCCTGCGCGCCCATGGCATCAAACCTTTGTTCAACAATGTAACTGGCCACAGCGGCGCGCTGCTGGGCGCTCAGGAGCCGAATCTCGTATAGCAACTCAGCACCGCCCGTGTCGAACGAGGAGAGGATTTCAGGGTCGGTATTGGATTGTAGGAGGGAGTCTCGCACTTGAGCAGCAACCACTAGGCGGATCTGCTCACACAGGAAATTCCGGTGGATTCTTCGATGGAAGATGGGGAGAAACCTTCTCGGATTAGGATGGGGATAAGTGGGGCGTATTCGAACCACAAGCCAAGGCGGTTAGCCAGGATGTCTATAAAGCTGGATAGGTTGAGAGAGCGGAACTGGGGAGGGAGAGGGGAAGTGGGGGGAGGCCTGAAGGGTTGGTAGAGTTGCTGATGTTGTTGGGGGTTGGATGGTGGGGTTAAAGTGGCGGAGATGGGTTTGTGGGGTTGTTTAGGGAAGGGAGAGTGGAGGGGGAGTGACAAGACCCCATAAAAAACCGCCCTAGGACTAGGTCCTAGGCATGCATGGACAACAAAGATCGGGCTACTTCCGTGGTTAAGGCCAGCCAAGGGCCAAGATATGTTACGGGCTACATTGGCCATCCAAGACCATGCTATTTTATTATCTTTATTTATTTTATTTAATTATATTTCAAGGGACCTATTGGGGTTTCCACTTTGTAATCTCTATAAATAGAACCCTTAACACCTTAGTTTACATCTTCTAGCAAATTCCCTAAGTAGATGGATTATTATTCTTGAGATCATTTTTCGATGTTAGCACTAGGGCTACTTGGGTGAAATTCATGAATCCCTAGTAGAGGATCACCTCCTTGAAATTTGTGAATAGGTGCGATTCAATCTATCTTATTTCATCATCGTGCAATTCGTGAATCGATGGTGAATTATCTATCAATCTTATGAGTATTGCTTTTGTTCCATTCAATTTGTCAATCTCTTGTTTAAGTTTTCCATTCTATATTCAAAATCCAAAAATACGTTGTTCTTATATTTTCCATCTTGTTCATCTATTCTTTCTTGCATATCAAAGACATCCTAAACCTTAATCTTAATATTCTTTGATTTCTCAAAATATCCATATAAACCATAAAGAGAGTCTTCATATTCCTTTGTTGAGTCAATTCATCATTTGTTCATACAATTTCCCACATGATCATAAGTATTTCCATTGTTCATACATTGACTTGCATCCCTCCATCTCACAAACACAATCCATTCACTCATTTGATCTTTCTCACTCACATAGTTTGGCCAACACATTGTTTGCCCTACTTTCCATACTCATCAATTCCATAAGACCTAGCCTCCATCATCTCCACAAACCCTAGCCGAAATATCATATTTCCCATAAGCTCCACTTACCAAAATTAGCCTTCCCTCATCCACATTAGCCCTAGCCGAAACCCATATTGCCTCCATCTTTCCATACACATATATTGCCTTAGTTGGAAACCCTAACCTTCCATAAGGATCTCCTAAACTTTAGGAATCCTAACTCTAGCCACCCTTCATCCAACTAAACCCTAGAGTCCTACAAGGTAATTCCTATCACTTAGGAATCCTTATCTCATCTTCTCAAACCAATCCTACCAATCCCTAAATCATCTCCTACAAGTTAGGAACACATCTTCCATCTTCCAATTACTCCAAATTTGAAATACATCCCTAGCCTTAGTCAAACTTACAATTCCCAACAACTTCCATGCATCTTAACATTTAGAATCAACCCTAACCACCTTACCCACCATTCCAATCCTATCTTCCATATCCATATCCCTTGATTTAAGGAATTGCCATCCCATTGTCAATCCCTTAAATCTCTCCATCCCTACAATATCTCAAACGAACCAAGACTTACCCCAATAGCCAAAACCGAATCCCAATCATCTTCTATATTCTAAATCCAATCCCTACAAGCACTCAACTTCCCTAGAATCACTTCATCCCTAAAATCACTCAATTTCCTAAAATCTCTCAAGTCAATCAAAGACTATCATCATCTTGCCATAACGAAATCCTATCATGCCAAATCCAAATCTTATCTTCCATCTCCAAATCCCTAAACAACCCTAGACCCATTCAAACACCATCCATCTTCATCTTCTTACCTTAACCGAATTCCTATCTTTCCCAAAGAGACTCCATCAATCTAGGAGTCATAGCCTCATTCATCCACATTCCTTCCAAACCCTAGCAACTCATCCTACACTCCAACCCTAATCCAACTCTTCCAATCTCGAAATTCCCCTTAGCCACCATACAAACCCTAGCCTATCTTCACCATACCAACCTTAAACATCACCCAAGTGACTCCAACATCAAGGGCAACCTTCAAGCCATTCCCCATTGCCTTAAACATGCCTAATCATCACTTAGATCACCCGAACTCACTATCATCATCATTTCCATCAGATAACATCATACCTTCATCAACCTAGGAACCCATCATTGCCATAATACGTGCAAAGGCCAAGCAAGAAGGCTAGTCACTTCGGTCATCACAAGGAAAACCAAGGCAAGGACAACATAGTATTTAGGGACTTGACCGAGGTCCCTAACAGGGAGGCTGAGAGCAGGATGCGAATTGAGGAAAGTGGAGGAGAAGAAGGGTTTGAAGGTGTTTACTATTACAGATACCATGGTGGGGGACTGCTGGAAGGATACACAGAGAAAGAGAGAAAGAGGAGGACAGTCCCAACCTTATCTAATGTTCATAGATTTTAGATATTTTGGCCCTTCGGTCATTGGATTGGAGGAAACATAGCCTAGGACTGGCAAATTGGCAATAGTGATCTAGTTTGTCAACACGACTATGCATTGGCTTGGTGCCATTGCAATACAAAATTCGCTTAAGATCGATGAAAATGGCTGGCATTGGATTGGGCCAATATTAAGCGAGTTGTGTTCAAGGTTGATCCGTAGCACACTTTACGTATTGTAGTCCTTTTTTTTTTTTAATTACAAATGATGGGTTTCAGAAGATTGGTTCAGTTGCTTTTTGCCATTCAAATTTGCCCCCGTGAAATTCCTCGTCCCTTGCCTGCGTCATCTTCCTCTGCCCAGCGACACCGTTTCTCTATCCAGCGACACCAAGTGACGCTCCTTCGTCTGGCCAGCGCTGCCACTCTGTTTCCTGGAGCAAGGTTCTCTAGTATGAAACTCACTTTCTCTCACTTTCTTTCCTTTTTTCCCTCTAAATCGCCATTTTCGCTCTGTTTGAGAGAAGAAGATTTTTTTCTTCGTTTCTTGGAGCAATTCTATCCCTTCCTCCCACTTTCTCTTCCTTTCTCTCCATTTTCTCTCTTTCCTCAAGCGTTGTCTCTCCATTAATGTGGGTTTTGGGATGGGTTGTTCTTTCTTTTCTCTTTCATTGTATAAAAAGGGGTTGGACTGGAAATGTTTGGATTTGGGCTCAAAACATGGCATTTGTTGCACTTGGTTTGGTCTTGAAATGGTTTTGGGAAATATTATTTTGTATGAGTTGTAGGTTTTCTTCAACTCAGAATATTTACTTGGGCGGGTGATTGAATTTTTCCATTGGGGAAGCTGAGGAGGTTGGTTCAATTAAATTATCCATAAATATGGATTTTCTTTTTGTTTATTACTTTTTCCTGTTTATAATGATGGAATGGTTTTCATGATTTTTACTCTGGTTTTTTTTTTTTTTTAGAAGAGCCAAGGTTCACTTGTCCATGAGTGACCTCGTCCCAAATTTTATTAATAAACCTTCACTTATGGCGAAGGAAAACCGTGGTTACAGACCGGCACCTGGGGCTACAAGATAAGCAAGAAAGTTCCTAAACCAGGTGTCAAAGGTACTGGGAGCCTCTAACCAAAAGAAAAAAACATCAAGACAAGACGGACTAAAATACTATTAAGAAAACCATTCTTGTAAAAGAAACCACAAACAACGTTAACTCAAAAACATAAAATCTTACCAATCCAACCTGAGGAGAAAACACCACATGAAAATGACGCTAATAGCAACGCAAAGATGGCAAACCCAGTATATCCAAACGGATTAATCCTCGAAGCAACCTAGGCACATCCTTGAGAAATCTCCATTCAGAGTTAAGACCAGTCACACCACTCCGAGCCAACCAATCAGCAACTTTATTTCCCTCCCTATAAACATGTCTAACTATGCACACCATAGAATCCATAAGGGCTAGAGTATCTTCCCAAAAATCTTCCAAGTACCACACCCCACACCTCCGCCTATTCCACCACTAGATCACCACCTGAGAATCTAATTCAATTTCCACAAAATCAATCCCCAGATCCTTACAGGCTTTGAGACCCTACAAAATAGCTAACAATTCAGCTCTATTATTTGAACCGAATCCAATATAAGAATTAAAGGCATGAACCATATGACCTCGATCATTTCTAATAATACCACCCACCCCTGAAGAACCTGGGTTACCAAGACTACTACCGTCTGTATTCAACTTAAACCACCCTTGAGCTGCCAAGCAACTAGCTTTAAATACTTCCTATCAGGGACCAACGCCGGAATATTCAATATCTATAAAATCTATGAGTCATGCCTGGAACATTTACTAACCTTTTTCATATCTCGACTTACTAAACCCATCCAACTTTTAATAGAATGCGAAACCGAACTGATAGACTGAATACTACCCTCCATACGTGCAGTACATCTTCTGCGCCAAAGGTGCCAAGTAATAATAGAAGGTAGAAGCCCCACTATGAGCCCCACTTGAGAGTCTGAGGCCACACGTCGAAACCAAATTGTTACCGTCTCCCTCCAAGTAAGACCAAGAGGAAGACCAAAGGTAGCTCCATAATAATGCCATATTTTCGTTGCAAACTCTCCTTTGAAAAGTACGTGGTTTTGGTCTTCATACTTACCTTCGTCACAACAATCACATCGAGAAACTATCGGGATCCCAATACGTTGAAGACGATCATCAACGCTCAAAGCCATGTTCCATGCTTTCCACATCGAAACAGAAATTTTAAGAGGGAGCAACTTATGCCATATCCAAGGATTCCACTCCATACTAGAACCTTGTATTCGAATGCAATCCCAAACGGATTTAGTAGAAAAACTTCCACTCTCTTGCTTCATCCAAATCAACACATCAGACCCTCCCTTAAAGCCAGCCAAAGCCTTAATAATTTCCTCCACATTATCCTGTCCCACCAACATACTCAATAGCTCCACATCCCAACTATTGGACAACTTGCACTCTTTAACTTTAAGCATCGGATTACCCACTATCTGGAACTCATCAATTAACGGACCCCCATCTCTCCATTTATCATACCAAAATAAAATGTTCCCATCTCTAACTCTCCACTTTGCATTATTAAGGACACTAGGAATACTTTTAACAATCATTTTCCAAAACCTCGTTCCTTTTTTCATGTCAATGAGAAACCAAGGAGAAGAGCCCACATATTTTCCCTTAAAGAACCTAGCCCACAGGGACTCACCTTGAATTAAGTTCCATGCAAACCGCATATGCAATGCTTTTTGCATATCCTCCAAATTGCACAAACCCATTCCACCCTCCTCTATTGGCTTACAAATACTATCCCATGCCACCCACTTTTTTTTTCCTTTACCATTCACCTCACCCCAAAAAAATGTGCTCATCATTCGGTTTAATTCTTTAATAATAGATTGAGGAACCTGCAAAACCGCAAATATATGTAAAGCCATGCTAGAAAGCACATGTTGAAGAAGAATCAAACGGCCTCCCGATGATAGGATTTTCATTTTCCAACCACTGATTTTGTTCCAGACTTTATTAACCATCTCCTCCAGGTGCTCATGCTTAAGACGCCCCAAGAGGACTGGAACCCCTAGATATTTAAAGGGAAACGAGCCTTCTGAGAACCCTGTCAGCCTTTTAAGAGCTCTCTTTCAGACCAACGAAATTTTTGGAGAATAAAATATGGCCGTTTTTTCTTTATTGATTTTCTATCCTGATCAATCTTCATACTTTTCAAACACCCATAACAGTTCCCTTACCGACTTCTTTCCTCCAATCAGAAAAATCACAATGTCATTAGCGTACATAAGATGTGAAATCCGAGGAGTGCCTCTAGCTTGGGAAAATTTCCCAATCTTTTTTGCCATAAAGCTATGTTTCAAATGTCTAGAGTACCTCCTAAAGAATAATAAAGAGGTAAGGTGAGAGGGGATCCCCCTGGCGTAGTCCCCGACCCCTACAAACGGATATATATATATAAATAAATGATATACATATATACACGGTTTAAATAAAAATAAGCAAGAACTTTGAGTTTTGTCGCCCTTGGTTTTTTCTTTACATTTGTTTGCAAACCATTACTCTGCTTTTCATAGAGGAGGAAAGCCATAAGAATACTGAGACACTAGGTGTTTTATGAGGAAGATATGAATTTGTTGAAATTTGACAAGCTTTGGAGCTTCCTAAAGTTGTTTTAGATTAATAGGTTGATGTGGTCTGGTTTCTTCAATTGCAAACTAGTATTATTTCTCCAAGTAAGCTGAGGATGAAGCTCGTTGGGCCTCACAATCATAAAAAAAAGGATGGATCAAATGGTAACTCTGCAAGAACATCTCCTTCCAAGCTTAAGGATTCTGAGTTTGTGAAGAACAGCTTGTTAACCTCCGATAGTGGAGACTTTGATGAAGGTTCGCAACTGTTATTCAGAGCACTAATACCAATTTCTCTTAACTTGATTTAATTTTCTTTAATTATGATGGAAAATATTCTGAAATACTTTGTAAACTAGAGAATGTGTAAAATAATAAGAACAAATTAGAAAAAGAGAACTCAATGTTGAGGCACGTTGTGATAGACGCTTTCCTTAGAATAGATTCCGCCGCCTCCAATTTTAAACATGCATTAAGCTTCTTGACAGTTTACTCCCAAGATACAACAACGTTGGTTCCCATTAATCTCCTCGTCGGTGCACACAAAAGGAGATCCTCGAACCCGATATAAAATAGCCAAAATCCAAAGAAAGAAAGACAAAAGGAAGGAGAAAGTGTTTCTCTAAATTTTGTAGAGAATTTTTTAAAGTCAATGAATTTGTGGATGGGGTTCCCTATTTATAGAGAATGAAAGGGCACTTGTGAAAAGTCACAACTAGAATGAAATGACGCTTGTGAAAAGTCACAACTTATTTAAATGAAATGGTGCTTGTGAAAAGTCACATCATATAAATGAAATGGTACTTGTGAAAAGTCACATCACATAAATGAAATGGTACTTATGAAAAGTCACAACTAAAATGAAGGATCACTTTTGAGAAGTCACAACTTCTCAAATATTAGAGAATACATTGGAAATGTTTCTAATTCACCAAAGGACACAACCCTTTGTTTGGTTGGCAATCAGTTAAGACTCATATCCCCAAGAGGTATACATTGGTTCGAGTTACAATGATACATTTTCATTTGAATCTAGATAACCGAACTGATACATTGAACAATGGTAATGATTCACATTCTTTTTTACTTTATATTAAATATTTTAATCATTTCTAAGTTGAAAAACCAACAATCCCCCATCTGATTAAAATATTTTAAAGGACAAAATAGAATAAAATTTTCTTTGGACTAAGTACTACGCATCAATAGAGGTAGTTTGCGGCTTTGAACGTCTACCTAGTGTTAGCGTGTTTCCATCTGAAAGATCCATGGTGAACCAAGTCTTGAGCCAGAATCTTTTAACTCAGGCTTCTCCACACCACACACATAGTACGACATATATCTGGTTCCTTTCAAGGTGGTGCATAAAGGCCGTGCACCGTATCTTGGATTCATGAGCGCTCTAGGGAATAGCCCGATTACCATAGCCTGCGGCCCCACAGTCACACTCACATAGGTGATTCCTCCAAGGGTACCTGCAATTCAATACCTCACCTTAGTCTTGGACTCATTCAAAGCATTTTGCTTTTCCTTTACCATTGCATTTGTAGCACTCAAACCCTAGGGATGGACCTATAATAATATTTTAATAGTGTTATCCAGTCACTCAAATAGTTTGTTCTTCCCATTGAACCTTCTTCTTGGAATCTCCAGTTAGGAAGGTTGGGTTGCCGCTATCGGAGACCTAATTAATGGACTTCAGTCCCATCCCCCTTGATGTACGTATAACCTTTGACTTTGCCAATCCTTTCGTCAAAGGATCCGCTAGGTTATCTTCTGACTTTACATATTCCAAAGTCAGGTATCCATTCTTTATCAGGTATCTTATCGTAGAATGCCTGATACTCAAATGTCTCCTCTTATGATTAAAGTGCTTATTATTACAAACACTTATCACAGCCTGATTGTCACAAAGAACAGAAATAGATGGCATTGATTTTTTAACTAGTGGAATTTCTGCTAATAAATTTTTAAGCCACTCTACCTCATGTCCGGTAGTATCCAAGGCTATTAATTCAGCCTCCATAGTAGATCATGAAATCACAGTTTGCTTGGAAGATCTCCAAGCCACAACTGCTCCATTGAGAGTGAAAATATATCCACTCGTTCCCTTACGATCTACTGTGTTAGTTATCCAACTAGCATCACTGTATGCTTCTAATACAGTGGGATACCTAGAATAATGGATACCATATGTCATGGTTCCTTTCAAATATTTAAGAATTCTTTCCAATGGCTTCCAATGAGAATCATCAGGCCTACTAGTATATCTGCTAAGTCTACTCATAGCATATGAAATATCAGGTCTAGTAGAATTAGCAATATATAGTAACGTACCAATAATCTGAGAATATCTCAGTTGTGACACAGGATCTCCAAGATTCTTACTTAAATGCAAATAAGGATCAAGAGGAGTACTAACAGGTTTGCATTCGAATCTCTCAAACTTTTTAAGAATATTTTCAATATAATGAGATTGATTTATGCTAATACCATTATGAGATCTCATTAATTTAATACCAAGAATTACCTGTGCCTCTCCCATGTCTTTCATGTCAAAATTCTTAGATAAAAATTTTTTAACATCAAGAACAATATCTATATTGGTACCAAAGATGAGAATATCATCAACGTAAAGATATAGCATTACGCATGCACATCAACTATTTTAGTGTATAAACACTTATCAGATTCATTTATCTTGAAATCATAAGATAAAATTATTTCATCAAACTTTTGGTGCCATTGTTTAGGGGCTTGCTTTAAACCATAGAGAGATTTAATAAGTTTACAAACTTTCCTTTCCTGTCCTGGAACCACAAACCCCTCTGGTTGATCCATGTATATCTCTTCTTCTAGATCGCCATTAAAAAATGCGGTCTTTACGTCCATTTGGTGGACCTCAAGTTTATGGATCACTGCTAGAGCAATTAGAATACGAATTGTGGTTATTCTAGTAATAGGAGAATACGTATCAAAATAATCGATACCCTCTCTTTGTGTAAAGCCCTTTGCAACTAGCCTAGCTTTAAATTTATCAATAGTACCATCAGGTCTCAATTTCTTTTTAAAAATCCACTTACATCTAATGGTTTTACATCCAAGAGGAAGATCACATAAGTTCCAAGTGCCATTAGTCTGAAGAGATTCCATCTCATTATCTACTGCTTCTTTCCAGAAAGTAGAGTCAATGGAAAGCATGGCATCCTTGAAAGTCAATAGGTCTTCCTCCATAGAATAAGTATAAAAATCATGTCCAAAATCCTTTTCCTTTCTAATTCGTTTTCCTCTTCGAAGTTCATTTTCTAATCCAGATACACTTTCAGGATTAGATATAATGGTAGGTTGACTATTGGTGGAAGGAAAACTTACTGTAGATAAAGGTCTTTCTAACTTTTTTTTGAAAGGAAATAGATCTTCAAAAAATGTTGCATCCCTAGACTCCATGATGGTGTTGGGATCAATACTTTGGACTTTTGATTTGATAATCAAAAACCTATATGCAGAACTATGTCTAGCATACCCAATGAATACTGCATCTACTGTGTTGGGACCTATTTTTTTTTCTTAATTTTTGGAACATTAACCTTTGCAAGACAACCCCAAACTCTAAAGAAATTAATATTGGGTATTCTACCCTTCCAGAGTTCATATGGTGTCTTGTCAGATCCCTTAAATGGTACTCTATTCAAGATAAAACAAGATGCAAGTATTGCTTCCCCCCACCATTGCTCAGGTAGGTCGGAACTAGAGAGCATGCATTTGATCATATCTACCAAGGTTCTATTTTTTCTTTCAGAAACACCATTGGATTGAGGATAATATGGAGCGGTTTCCTCATGTATAATACCATTCTCCTCACAGTATTGAACCAATTGATTAGAGGAGTATTCACCTCCTCTATCAGACCTGATAATTTTAATCTTTCTCTCCAATTGGTTTTCAACTTCAGTTTTATAGACGACAAATTTACTAAATGATTCATCTTTTGTTTTCATCAAGTAAATATAACAAAATTTGGACATATCATCTATAAAAGTAATGAAGTATTTATTACCACCTTTAGAGGAGACACCATTTAAATAACAACCATCATTATGAATTAATTCAAGTAGCGATGAATTTCTTATAACAAATTTAAATGGCTTTCTAGGTTGTTTTGATTGAACACAGATTAAACATTTTTCATCCAAATCAACAGGAACTTTAGGAATAATCTCTAAATCCATCATTCTTTTAACATTATGATAATTAACATGGCCTAATCTAGCATGCCATATTGAAGAGGAACATGTAGAAAACACAAATTTATTACTAGAGTCAAATTTGTCTACTACATTGTTTTGAATATTTATTACAAACAAACCACCACTCACATAACTTTTCCCCACAAATGACCCATATTTAGTTACAATAACTTTATTGGATTGAAATAATAATGTGTAGCCTGCCCCACTAAGTAAAGATCCACTAATTAGGTTTCTCCTCGCCTCTAGTATGTAAAATACTTCTTCTAAAGGAAGAGTATTTCCAGATGTTAATTTGAGTACAATTTTTCCTACTCCAAATACTTGTGCAGAGGTGGAGTTACCCATCGTCACTTTCTTTTTCTTTTTTTTTTTTTTTGATAATGAATGTAAACTTCATTTCATCAAGGTAAAAAACCTTAAAAAAGTGTACAATAGTGCTGATCAATGAAAATTACATTTTCAATGAAAGTAGGAACACTATTCCACCAAATACTCGTATCAACAATTGACCATGCATGTCTAGCAAGTCGATGGGCAGCTTCATTAGAGGACCTGTTACTATATTGTAGCGAGCAAAGAGGAAATCTGAGCATCAAGCTTTGAATCTTAGCAACAACTGATCTAAATGAAGCATTAGAATCTGTCATTTGGTTAACTTCGTCCACCAAGAACAAACAATCACACTCAACAACCAGACTTGAAATCCCCATACTTATGCATAATTGGAGACCTCTCAACAAAGCTACTGCTTCTACTTGCTCTGGCTCCATTTGCAATAATTCTGATCTACTCGCAGCCATTAGAACTTCCCCTAAATGATTTCGTAATATAGCACCTAAACCAGCTTTATTCAAATAAAAAAATAGTGCCCCATCTACATTAAGTTTGAGAGAATCCTGAGAAGGTGGAGACCATCTATACTGTAGGTTATTAGAAGTGAGCAGACCCCTCTGAGATGCAGTAGTATGTCTTCAACTTCCTTGAAAGGGCAAAAGCAATAACTTGTTGAGGTAATAAAGAGATTTGGTCATGGATCATCTTATTTCTTCGAAACCAAATACCCCAAGCCATTAAAAAGAAATCAGTTACTTCATCAATTGAGCCCTTCGAGAATATTTCCATAGCTGTTGCAATAAAAAAGCTAAAAAGAAACTGTTGCTGTAAAACATCAAACTTTTTGACCCAGATCTCATGAATGGTGGGACATAATAACAAAGCATGAGTTAAATCTTCCATATGGTGTTGACAGAAGCAACATTGTCCACTAATCTCCAACTTTCTGTTAATGAGATTGGCCTTAGAGGGTAGGCCCTCCCTACAAGCTCTCCAAGCGAAGACTTTAACCTTTTGGGGAACTTTTAAATTCCAAAGAGCAGTTCATACTTTTTTCATGAAAGCACCATTAGAAGCTTCACCACAGTTAGGCACTAAACAAGATTTAAAAAATCTGTAGGCACTTTTAACAGAGAAATTACCTGATTTTTCATGCTCCCACATCCACTTATCCCTATCACCTGAATTACTGGGATGTAGTCTTAGAATAAGCCCTGCAATTCTTGGATTGAAGAGGGCTCTAACTTTCGAAGGATCCCACCAATGTGCATTTATGTCAATTAAGGAAGAAACTTGCTCCTCTAGTTGCAAAGCTTGCTCTTCACTCTGCATGCTACTTTCAGCACACATAACCTGCCTCAGATTTCGAACCCCAGGGATCCAATCATCATTTAAAATGTGGATTGATCTTCCATTTCCCACATTCCACCTTCCACCTTTCACCAATAAATTTTTTGCCTCCCATATACCTCTCCAAGCATAGGAAGGGTTACCACCAAGTGCAGCCTCCAATACATTTCCATGAGAGAAGTATCTAGCAGCATACATCTTATGGAATAGGCTATCTGTATTCTGCAATAATCTCCAAGCCTGTTTTGCCAACATAGCCATGTTAAAAACCCCAAGCTCCTTAAAACCCATCCCTCCAACAGCCTTTGATTGACACATCTTCTTCCAGCTTATCCAGATAAGTCCTGTGAGGAGAAACTGATGGAGCAAATCTCAGATAACATTCAAAAAAATGATAACGCTCCAACTGTTCTGTTACAAGAGTTTAGTGAGATGGAGTATATCTCGTGCCAACAGCTGTGCAGCGAATTTCCAGGAGAAAATCTGGGGCAGTTACCTACTGAAGTTTACGTTGATCGTAGCATGGATAATGAACCCCAGAGGGTCAACACTGTCATTTCCTCTGAGGAGATTGTTGCTAACAATATGGGCGTGAAGGTTATGCATGAAAAATTCGATGGCTCCAAAATTACATCTCTCTCACTAAAATGGAAACGTGTTCCTAGACCTCAATCACAGATGTCCCCTTCTATGCTAAGGAGTTCTAAGATGGATCCTGATTCAGATCATATGGGAGTGGCTAGAAGTTCTAAGAGACTAAAGCTTAAAGCAATAATCAATGGGGATAAGGAAGATAACATTCAACAGGTATTGGTGGTGGCTGGTGTTCAGCCCCACCCATCGTCACTTTCATGCCGCTTGTATCCTGATATGTTGAAAAAATATTGCGGTTAGAAGTGACATGTACATTGGCTCCTGTGTCTACTATCCAATCAGTAGCACTACAAGCCAGATAAACTTGGGGACTTATGGTTACATATCGTTCATCGGTTCCAACGGAATAGGTCCCGGAAAGCACCATATGAGTCTGTGGGTTAGGCGATCTTGGTCGTTTATTGCTTTGATATTTCCTCTTCTTATAGCAACAATTTTTGGCCAAGTGACCCGGTTTGTTACAGTTAAAACAAATGGGTCTCTTATCATTTTTGTTAATATAGGACTTTGGTTTCAAATTATTCCCATAATTAGATTTACCCTTATTGAATTTGGACTTCTGATGTAATGGGTTCTTATGTGTTTTATGGCCTTCTACAATATTTACTTTAGACTGAAAATCAAAAACCAATGGTGGGATAGCATCATTTTCCAAGTGTTGTTCTTGGATCCTAATGGCAAAGATCAAGGTTTCCATGGTCATATCTTCAGTCTTATGTTTAAGAGATAGGCTAAAATTCTTCCATGATGGAGGCAACTTGTCTATTGTACAAGCAACTTGGAGACGCTCGGTAATACCCATTCCCCATTGGCCCAATTCATGGTAAAGGATAGTTAACTCATGGGCTTGCTCTACCATAGATTTGAAATCATCCATCTTAAAGCCAAGCAATTGGCTTGCAGTGTACTTATCCATTCCGGCATCTTGTACACCATATTTCTTATCAAGAGCATTCCAAATATCTTTGGCAGATTTAATGTGTAGGTAAACATAAAAAAGTGTATCACTTAAATGATTTAAAATCCTACATCTACACAAATTATCTTTTTCTGCATATGTTTGCAATTCAATAGTACGTGCGGGCTCATGCAAATCATCAGAAGGATGATCATTTTCAATAACAAAATATAATCCAAGCATTGTAAGAAAGATTTTCATCTTTTCTTGCCAACGCTTAAAATTGACTCCTCCAAATTTCTCGGGTGCAATAGGTTCGTTTGAAGTCATGGTGACAACCAATCAATTAGAACACACCTCTAGTTTAACAAAGAGTACTCTAAGATTGTTGGAAAATATTCTGAAATAATTTGTAAACTAGAGAATGTGTAAAATAACAAGAACAAATTAGAAAGAGAGAACTCGATGTTAAGGCACGTTATGATAGACACTTTCCTTAGGGTAGATTCCGCCGCCTCCAATTTTAAACATGCACTAGGCTTCTTGACAGTTTACTCCCAAGATACAACAACGTCGGTTCCCATTAATCTCCTCGTCGGTGCACACAAAAGGAGATTCTCGAACCCGATATAAAATAGCCAAAATCCAAAGAAAGAAAGACAAAAGGAAGGAGGAAGTGTTTCTCTAAATTTTGTAGAGAATTTTTTAAAGTCAATGAATTTGTGGATGGGGTTCCCTATTTATAGATAATAAAAAGGCACTTGTGAAAAGTCACAACTTATTTAAATGAAATGGTGCTTGTGAAAAGTCACATCATGTAAATGAAATGGTACTTGTGAAAAATCACATCACATAAATGATATGGTACTTGTGAAAAGTCACAACTAAAATGAAGGATCACTTTTGAGAAGTCACAACTTCTCAAATATTAGAAAATACATTGGAAATGTTTCTAATTCACCAAAGGACACAACCATTTGTTTGGTTGGCAATCGGTTAAGACTCATATCCCCAAGATGCATACATTGGTTCGAGTTACAATGATACCTTTTCATTTGAATCTAGATAACCGAACCGATATATTTTTTTTTTTATGGAAACAGACTCATTTCATTAATGAACCGAAATTACAAATGTGACTTATCAATACATGGAAAATCCAGACTATAAGTCAACTACGCATCAGCTCTGGGGCTTCCCCACTCACAGACTGCTCTGTCGCGGACATTGTCTTAACTTCTAAAAAATCTCTCCTAAACATAGAAAAGGCTCTGTAAAAAACAGAACTAAATTGCCCCTCAGACCTCCCTAGAGGAAAGAGTACGGGACACTGCTATGGACATCAAATCCAATAGCCTATTTCTATTTTATTACTAACTAAAAACAAAACTACACCTAAATACAACCAAAACAACGAAAGGACCCTAAGCACTGGTGCGACCCCGGACGTCACGACCACTGCAAGTATCAGCATCTCGAATCCGGACTGGACGGGCACCCAGCTCACGCACGGACCACTAAGCCTGGCTGTACGACCACCAGCCTAGCATCGCCCAACACTCTCGAACAACTCTTGCCACGAAGTACGTCCAATCCAAAGGCCCAACACCACACTCGGGATCAACAAAATTAACAATAAAACAGAAAAAATAAAATGACTACAAAATACTGAAAATTACATAACAGCAAAATAAACAACAAAAAACACGAATGAACAGTGCACATAGATTCGGCGTTGGAGCGTGCAGAGCACTGTTTCTCGGGGAGGAAAGCCAATCGTCAATCTTGAAAGCCCCGGAGTCAGGGAGCCCAGAGAAGCCGAGCGTGGTGTCGGCAGAGGGCTCCTCGGTGGCGCGTGGTGGCCACGCGCTGACGGGGTCTGGAAGTTTCGTCCCACGCGTGTTGGCTACGCGCCACTCCGGTGGACTCCAGATTTGGAGGTCTTGAAGATCGGCGCCTGGGGGTCCTCTAGGTGAGGCGCGTGTAAAGAGGCGGTGGCTGGAAAGACCCGAACGACGATCCTCCTGAATGTAACCTGAAAAAGACTAAAAAAACCAAAAAAACACTACAACGGAAAGGAAAAATAAACACCGGACACGAAGGGCCGGCGAGGAGAGGGAGGAAAAGGCGAGGAAGAAGGAGCCGAGGCTCCCCCTTCCCCCCAACTGGATTCGGACGAGAGGGTGCTTAGAGAGAGAGGGTCTGGTTTTTAGAGAGAGAGGGTCTCCCGGTATCGAGTTTGGATGGCCGAACCGATATATTGAACAATGGTAATGATTCACATTCTTTCTTACTTTATATTAAATATTTTAATCATTTCTAAGTTGAAAAACTAACAAATTATTACTCATAGATAGATTTTTTTGCAACGAACAAACACCTGTATCTTTACTTTTATATTAATTTTGATATATGCCCTCCAGTTACATCTTCCAGTAGAATCTAGCTTAGAAGTTCCGTCATTGAAGTTGTCAAGTGAAGCAGTCTTAAACCAGACTTCTTGCCAGCAGAAAGAGTCATTGCAAAAGGAAAATGGTGACATGGGTCGCGTTAAAATGCAACAGTTTTCAAAATGTGAAAGTGATCATTTAAGCACAATTCATCCTATGAAAACCATAGAAGATGAAAATCTTTATTACGATAGCAATGCTAGCTCGTCTAGTTTTGAGTTTCACAAGGGGGAGAGATCAGCACACAATCCCTTTACAAGATCGCTGTTCAGACCCATGCCATCAAAGTGGAATGATGCCGAGAAATGGATAATGAATAGGCAAAATGTACAAGCTCATTATTCCAAAAAGAATTGCTCACAAAACCAAACAAATCGGTTGCCAGTGACAAATACTGTAAGGGTTGCTCCAGAGTCTGCTAATTATGGTTTCTTTTACATTCTCTTCTTTCCTTTCTCTTCTTTATTTTTTAATAAACTTCTTATATTGAATTTTTTTTGTTTGCCTCTCTTCCAGTGTAAGCATCAGTTAGCTGCAAGACTAGCTCTGTCATTGGGAGCTTTTATTGAAGTTAAGGTGTCTGATGAGCAGCTAGCAGTACTGCTATCAAAACTCTGAAGTCCTTTGGTGACAGCCACTTTTGCATTCAGTTTGATGTGGAGCATAAGCAAAGAATATAGTTGTTGTGTTTATCCAATCAAATCTTGGTTGTAATTGTGGACAACTATTTTAGAGTCTAATTTTGGTATGCTTGGTTGTAATGCTTGGCTGTAATTGTGGACAGACCTTGGTTGTAGTTGTGGACAAATATTGTCAAGTGTAATGATGTAGACAGATTGGTTGTTCTAATTCTAGAAATATTTTGGTGGTTAGTGTATTTTTTGGCAGAGTTTGGTTCTAATTTTGGACAGATTACCCTATGATTGTGGACAGATTACCATATAATCTTGGACATATATTGTTATCATTACAATCACAATTAACAGAGTGCAATGTACACAATTAAATTATAAACATGTTTTTGTAAGTAACATTCAAAGTTACATTCCAAAATGTCTTACAAATATTACAACATTTCAAAAATACATTAACTGGATGAACATTACAAATGACCTAATATCCATATCTTAGCACTGACCGACATACATGATTGTTTTTCGAATATAAAATAATTACAGCACAAATCACAATAAAATAATATCCAATCCATCTTCGTCTTGAGTTTATTTGCCTTTCATATTGCTTGATTCTCGTGCAACTGTCCAATCATGCAAAAGGATATACAACCAAAATATCTTGAGTCCTAAGAAATCCGTAGTTTTCCGGCTGCTGCTCTCGTAACTCTGTAAAAGGAGAAAAAAATTAATTAATTTTTCTTGTTGGAGCTACTCATGTCAATCATGTAAAAAACATGAGTTCAAGCAATGGAAGTTATATTTGTGTCTTCATCGACGTAGTTCAACATCGACGTAGTTCTGTAAAATGTATTATGAGATTATCCTTTTTGATTCAGATCATTAAATTTAACCAATTGCAATTAGTTTTGTTTTAGAATCCAAATTAGTGGAGATGTGGGATGCAGATATTTTTCTTCAAGGGTTCAAAACGATTGACCACTGTCACGAGATCAGCTATGGTGATGAAACCAGCCTTGTGTATTTTATAAACTTGGAAATTAAATTGAGCAGGAAACACTAATTAATTAGAAACACAATATATCCTTCAATTATGGGATACAACAAACTTTTTTTTTACTATAAGTAGGATACAACAAACTAAATTAAACTATGGAGTAAACAATCCTCCAATTCAAGGTTCACATTCATTCTTTTATTCCAAACGAATAAAGAGGATGAGAGTATTGATGTGAAGGGAAGGTGGGAAAAAATCATAAGCAACCATTATACTTAAAGAAAGTAAATCGAATAAACATGTTATGAAAAAATCAAAAGAACATGAACTCGATCATTCTTCTCATTTTCAAAAAATGGAAAAGCCAATGCAAGTAAACCATAATACATTCATATATGAGAACAAAACTTCAGAGTCTCACTACATTTTCAGGCAACCAACAATGAGCTCATGGAAAAAGACCACTCAGATATGAAAAAAAATGCAAATGTTAAGCACTCATGCATATGTCGCCTGCTTAACATAAAATTCATGGAACTCACACATGCCACTCAGAACATCTATCATTTAGTAACATTTGGGGCAGTCAATTTGCAAGTTCATCAACACTAAAGAAAACCCATTTATGATTTATCATAAAGATGCAACCATAATCCTCATATAACTATTAACCAATAATTCAAGCCCACAAGACAAAAAAAAAAAAAAAAAAAAAAAAAGAATATGGGAAACAGGATACGAGACATAATTTTAGAGCATTAAGGAGAATAATTCAAAAGAAGCAGAACTATAATAATTCAAAGATGAAAACCATTAATCCTCAAACTTTCTTGGACAGTTTCAAGCACTGAGAGTCTCACCAGGTAGCAATATCAGTTCTAAAGTTTTGGGGCACAAACCAGGTCAGTTGGAAGCTCTCCAGAGTTCTGGAAATATTACAAAAACTTGCTTTTCCAGAACCATTGCAGTGGGGAGAGAGAGAGAGAGAGAGAGAGACGGAGAGATTGACGTTGTTTGTAAAAATTCCATTTTTTGTGTAAATGTGAACAAATTACTTATGACGACACAGGAAGATGTTAAAGATGCAAATGATTTCGACACTCCATGCCCTAAGCCGCAATACCCATCTCACAAAGCCCAAAATTTGCCCCAAAATTCACGTCTCTCAGTACACAAGTAGAATAATAAAATGGAAGGAAAAATGCACGGTGGAGTTACCTACGAATCTGAGTAGAGAGAGCTCACGAACTCACGAGCAGAGGCGCGGCGCTGGGCAGACCGAGGAGCCAACGAGGGGCAGCGCTAGCGCTGAACAGAGGGAGGGGCGTCGCAGGGTGGCGCTTGGCAGAGGGAGGGAGGGGCGACGCAGGTGGAGGTGGGGGGAGAGTGCAGACGGAACGCGGGGGTGGGGATGGGGAGAGGAGGTTTGCTGGGCATGTCAAGAGTGAAATCTGAGAGAGGGAACGTGCTTTTTGATACAAGGAGAAATTGGTCATTTTAGAGTAATGCTAGAGAGAAGTCACTATTGTGAGTGCACACTTTGCACTCACTATGTGGTTTCTTTTCCTCCTCTCATTTTTTTTTCACTTTAAGAAATGGACGGTCTGGATGAAGTCACATAGTGTGTGCAAAATGGATGCTGCAAACAGTGACTTCTATCAATATTTTTCCATTGAAATAATATTGGCATCCACCACTATTCAATATCATCCAACACACACCATTTGTAAAATAACAAAAATATCCTTACAATAAAAACCACTTTTAGTCTCATTTTACGCATTTCGTTTTGAATTGTCTGATGAGAGAGCGAGAGAGAGGTGGAGGGCTTGCCGACGCGGAGGAGCTTGGGGACGAGGTGGAGAGCGAGAGAGAGGTGGAGGGCTTGCTGGCGCGGAGGAGCTCAGGGACGAGTCGCGGTGGTCAGGGGAGGTGCTTGGTGGGGCTAGAACCGACGCACGGCGGCGATAGAGCTGTCGGTGGCCTCGAGCTCGTGTGAAACCCATTTCATGGGTAGTTTGCATGTGTGCGACGGAAAGGGAGAGGGAGCTTCGTGGTGGCTGGGTTTGCGAGAGGTGGTTGCCGGTGTGAGGTGGTGGAGGTGCAGTGGCCTGGGGTGGCCGCGTACGGCAGCGCAAGTGGAGAGAAATGGGTTTCGGTTGGGTTACCTCAGGGGAGAGAGAGAGAGCTGCGCGTGGGGGAGATCGGTGGTGGCTGGCTTGGTCGCCGGCGTGAGGGGGACTCGCCGGTGGTGGCAGTGAAGTGCGGCAGCGCACGGCGACACCGGGCTGAGTTGAAGAAGAATCGGACTGCAGGTGCACGGGCGAGAGGAGAGAGAGAGTGAGAATTCAACCGATGTTTTGCAATAAATGAAAAAGAATAAAAAAAATTAAATAGATGATCGCCACGTAGGGTGTGCAAAAACGCACACCGCTACAGTGGCGGATGCGTATCAGAACTCTTCAAAATTAGTCACAATGAGATGGGTTTGCTTGTGCCTCGTGAAGAGGCGTCATTTATTTTTACAATTCCTCTTAATTTATCTTATTTTATTATTATAATTTTTTTAAATTTTTACACAAAATAAAATAAACAATTCAATTTTTTTAAATCTCAAAATAAAAATAATATTAAAAAATTATATTCTAATAATATTTTATTTAATTTTTAATTTTAATCTCAACTCATCTCATCTCATCTCATCTACGAAATGTCAAAAACAAACGAGGACTAAAATAGTTCACTTTTCATTGATGTCAAGCTAGCAGTCTTGGATGAACGTCAAGCTAGCTTGGAAGTTACCGGAGAAACCATCTGTTCCATAGAAAAAAAAAATTAGATTTTTCCATACAGATCTCATTTTTTAAAAAAAGACATGCAAGAGTCTTGCTCAATCTAGACATGTAGGAATCATTTTCTTGAATTATTTGATCATCAATTTTATCCGGGATCTTCTTAGCTAACAAATTAATAACAATTTATCCTACCAAATTGTACAGAAGGATGAGAAAATTAAATATAAACATGGGAAGGGAAGAGCTGAACGAAGTGAGCGCAGATGTCATAACAGCAAAATGATATCATTTATATAAGAGTAATGCTAGAGAGAAACCATTATAGTAGTGCACACTTTGCAGTTACTATGTGGCTTCTTCTCCTCCTCTCATTTTTCCTCTCATAATTTCAACTTTAAGAGATGGACGGTCTGGATGAAACCACATATTGTGTGCAAAAGTAGCTGCTGCAAATAGTGGCTTCTCCCAAAGATTTTTCTTTATATAAATAATAAATAGCAATATGGAAGTGCACCTTAAAAGAAACCAAACAATGAAGAAAACAAAAATAAAAAAAAAATTGCATGCCAACAATTGGAGAACCGGAAGAATAAAAATGGGTTTGTTATATATACAATAAATCAACTTACATTTACAAATAAACAAAGTTTCAAGTTTTAACTCTGCAGCCAACACACATATCACAAAATTTTAATCCAATGACACCAATAAGCAATCCAAGGAGATGAATGGAATGAAAAGAACAGAGATGGGTATCGGTAGAATGATTTATATTTTTTTATCCAAGCAAAGTCATCAAGAAGTTTTTGTAGTCTCCAGATGTGTCACTAATAACTGCCTTGTCAAGGCTGCTATTGTACATGTTATAATACTCTCCTCTAATTTGCATTGCTCTTGTTAAAGAATCCTCATCTGTCCCAACCCCAATAATCGATTTTTTGATTACTGGTGACGTTTCAAGCAACAGAGAAGAATTGCATTAAAGATAACCGCTAATTCCAAAACAATTCGACTTTCTTCATAGTGTTAATATATATAAGGTTGACACTGGTTACAGCTACAAAGACGAGCATTTTTAATTTGTACACCATTTCTGATCAACATTTAGGAATTTAGAGGACGTGTCCCACTTTCAATCTGCACCGTCAACCTGCACAAGGATTCAAGTGAAGTCGGCCTGGTTCGCCTGGGAACGCTCCAATGCTTAAATTAGTTTAGAGTTTTCAGATAATTCAATGAGAAGTCAGAAGAATCTAGCCCCCTAGCTATTGAGGGTTACCTGGTATATTTAGGATTCCGTCGTTGCGTTTAGCTGATGCCGGATCTTTCGGTGCGGATCCGAGTTTTTGGGATGCACTCTGTGGTTGAAGTGGTCACGTATTTGCATGGGATCCCTGCTTTCTTGTAGGCGGTTATATGCATATCTTTGACTTGGTCATGACTTTTGGTACGCCGGCTTTGTATGCTTGGCCAAGAGCCCTTCTTGTTGGGCCCCTTTTCTATTTGGGCCTGTTTATTCAACATTGGCTTTTTTATTATTATAAGCCCTCCAGCTACCCCGCTAATTCCCTTCGCCCCATGGCTTGGGGAATTATATGTCTGCCTATATTATCTCCTTAGAAGTGTTCTGCGATTCGTATTATGGGCTCTCAACACTGGGCTTATATGGCGCGCTTGGCGCGTAGGCTGGCTATCGTTTGTTAGGCCAGGCCCTTTTCGGGCACGTTCGGTGTCCCAGCCGACCTTTTGAATTTATGTGTCGTCTCCCTCCTCCTTCTTCCTTTCTTGATTCTTTCTTTCTGACGTGGCGAGATAGGAGGAGGCTTTCGTGCGACGGTTAACTTTCTTAGTGTTTGGTCATGATGTTTGTGACTGTTGATGTTCTGTGTCCTTCTCTTTTAAATACCCCTTCCCCTTTTTCTTTCTTTTCTTTATCTCATCTCTTTGTTTGCCCTCTTTCTTGCATTTTTCCGTCTGCATTTTGCTTCCTGTTCTTGTTCATCTTCTCTGCTTTCCTACTTTTCATTCTTTCTCAACTTCAATGGCGGATCCGGGCGGCTCCTCCAACCCTCCCTTCCATGTCCCTGCGCGTACAGTTTTTGAAGGCTACGGATGGCGTTCTATGTACCGGGAGAAAAATATTCCTGGGCTTCAGGAATAGTTTGGCATTCCTGAGAGTGCCGGTATAACGATTCCCTCACGGGGATGCTACGATAATGAAGGCTACGCAGGCCGGACTGCGTTGTATGCCGCCATGCTTTCTCATGGTTTGAAGCTCCCATTCTGCCGTCCTCTTCGTGATATTTTGGATCTTATTGATCTAGCCCCTGCCCAACTCCATCCCCACTCTTACAGGACCTATCTTTGCGCCTGTATCGTTTACTGCATGGTCCTGGAACCCCTTGGAGATGTTTATCCCGACCTAACAGCTCGGGAATTTTTATCCTTTTACCACCTTCGGTCTAATAAAGGCAACGTTGCTAGTTTCCGCAAAAAGGATAGAACTCCTGCTCTAGCTCGTCTTGAGGGCCGCTATTCCAATGCTAAAGCTTGGAATACAAAATTTTTCTTTATTGCTGGCACAGGCTGGGACTTTTCTGTCTGGGAGGCCCATACTCGGGACTTTCCCGTTAGGGCGATATGGCGCCCTGTTCCTGAAGACAAAGTCGTGTGGGCAACCATGCAGCCTCTATCGCGTCAAGAGATGTCCCGAATTGAGATTGTCTGTTCCTGGGCCGCGGCCCATGAGGATGAAGTGTGGTCTGACCTCATCTTGACACCTGACAATATTGACCATTTCTTGACGACTCCAGACTGTTCTCAGGCTCAAGAGCGTAAATTTATGATTTCGAACATCATCCCTGCTTTCACCAAGAAACCTTCACCCTCTACTGGAAAGGAGGAGGGTAACCGCCCCTAGCAAGAAGGGGCTAAAAAGACGAAGAATAAATCTGAGAAGAAGGGTGGCGAGGAAAGGAGGGAGATATGGAGTAAAAGGAGGAACAATGGTGCGAGCCAAAAAAGGGCTCATCCTGAAGGCTCCCCCTCTTCGTCTCCTCCGCGAAAGAAGGCCATGGCGGCTACGGAGGGAGCCCAGACGCAATTGCTCATTCGACAGCAGGTGGAAACTGATGTGCGTTCTGGAGGCGTTCAGACTAAAGGACCCTCCCCACCAAGTTTTGCCACCACCGCATCACCCCGTGACTCTTCTGCGAAGCAGCGGTCTCTCAGCCTGCTGGAAGCCAAGAGTCTGGCTAGCATGGCCCTTTTTGATCTGGCCGATGCTTTCCAGGTTAACCCCCCCTCACCGGCACATCCACTATCAATCTCTCCTATTTCTGGGTTTCCTGTGGTGGGAAGTTAGGTGAGGGGAGGCGAGTTGGATGCCGAAGTGGCAGCTGCCCTAAAACTTGAGGGTATTATAAAGGTTGGCGAGGGCTTGGATACCCCAGGGTCAAAAGGGGTTGATTCTGCAGAGCTCCCGCCTCCCTGCCGTGAGGCTGCTCATGCTGAGGCGGGGGTCACTCAAGTGACTCCTAAGACCCCGCCCGCCACTGTATCTGGGGGATGTACCCCTGCGCCAGCTGGGAGTGGCGAGGGGCCCTCTATCCCTTCTCATTTCTCCCCTTCCCTGGGAGATGGGATTGACTCCGACGTCAGAACGGATGGGAACGATTGTTTGCCAGAAGCTGCTCGCCCGGTTGAAGATGCTTTACCCCACCCCCAGTCTCCTATTCCAGTTATCTGCCTCGAGAGTCAGTCTGGGGAGGGGGCAGATTTAGATCTTGCACTAGTCGCCTTGGTGGAATTTGATTGTACAGCCAGTGGCGAGGCCTCTTCTTCTTCGGCCAACACCCACACTAAAGCTGTTACTCAGATAGCCAATCATTTGAAAGATTGGTTTTCGAAGGTATTGTTTAGAGTGTTTCTCTCATTTCCCCTTTTTCATTTTGAGTAGCGTTGACCTGGGTGTTCTTCTTTTCCTTTGCAGGGGTTCAATGATTTGGCGGCATGGATTGTGGCAGACCGTGCTCGCCTAGAAGGAGAAGTCCTTGAACGGCGGAAGGCGTGTGAAGCTGTAGAGCTTGCCGCCAAGGAATGGTAGGCCGACAAGGCTAAGCTGAACGCCCTCTCAGAGAGGGTGAAAGAGCTCGAAGCGCAATTGGAGCAGTCGGAGGGCTATTCCCACTCGCTCCAAGGCGATTTGGAGATTCGTGAGGACGAATTTCATCGTCTTCGCGAGTCTAACAGCCTTGCTCAAATAGCTAAGGAGCGAGACGCTCACGCCCTGCAATTCCTCCGATCTGAGAGGGACTTGGCGAGGTCCCAGCTCTCCGATGTTCGGCAACAATCCGAGGCTGACTTGTCCGCCATCAAGTCCGAACTCCTCACCCTCACCCAGGACCGGGATTCAGCTCGCCAAGACTGCTCGCAAGGGCAAGTTCGGGAGCTATCTCAACAGTTGGAGGCTGCAATCGAGAAGGCTCGCCTTGCTGCCCTGGATCTTTCTACAATGCAGGGGGAACTGCGTGAACTTGAAGAGCGCCATGACAAGTATAAAGAGAGTCATAAAGACGTGGATGAAGAGCTTAGAAAAGCTATGCTACAGATGGAGGCTTGGGAAAAACGCCTGTCCCGAAAGAGAAAAGAACTTGCCGAGGCTCGGGCTGAGGTTCAACGCCTGCGTGATCAGCTAGCCTGTGTGCCGAATACCAAGAACTGTGCCTTTGGTTTCGGCTATGGTTCCAGTATCCTAAGGCTAAGGTCCCTTCTCTTGACCAATCCCTCCACGGACCTTGTGAACTTGGACCGGGAGTTATTTGTGCCTGAGGAGAACAGCCGTCAGTGAGCTGACAGATTCGGGCAGAATGAGATGCCTGACGCCTTTATAGGGACTCCCCCTCTGCCGCCCCCAGATGAAGCTTCATAATTCCTTTGCTCCTCTTATGTACACCTCTTTTTTTTTTTTCCTTTTGATATACACCCTTTTCCTCGACCTTGGATCAAGATTCACGATGTAATGCATGTATAAAATATATTTCCTTCCTATTGAATTCTTTCATTCCGTTAGACTTGCTCTTGATTGTGTTGGGATTTCTTTGTCGCGTTCCTCTTTACTTAGCACCATAGTTACTAGCTTTCATACTTGACACCACAAGTTGCTGTGACTTGTCTCTGGTGTTTAGGGGTCGGCATGGTCTGAGGACCTACGCGCCCTTTTATGCTTGGCACCACAAGCTGCTATGGCTTGTCTTTGGTGTTTAGGGGTTGGTGTGGTCTGAGAACCTACGCGCCCTTTTATGTTTGGCACCACAAGCTGCTATGGCTTGTCTTTGGTGTTTAGGGGTCGGCGTGGTCTGAGGACCTACGCGCCCTTTTATGTTTGGCACCACAAGCTGCTATGGCTTGTCTTTGGTGTTTAGGGGTCGGCGTGGTCTGAGGACCTACGCGCCCTTTTATACTTGCTTGGAGTGATGTTTTTCTTTTGTTGAGGGCTCACCAAAAAGAGACATAACAAGTTATGGCTAATAACAGGGAAATCGAAATATCCTTGTATTAATGAGCATGGACATAATAATTTTAGCATAGAAAACATGGAATTTTAACAGAAGTAAAAATACTGTAACTCTACTGATAGAATTTCTTCAAGTGTTCTGCGTTCCATGGATGGGGTAGTTCCTTGCCCTGGCTGTCTTTTAGTCCGTATGACCCCGGCCTATTGTTGGCTATCACCAGGTAGGGGCCTTCCCATCGAGGCCCCATCTTTCCTTCACCTTGGGTTGTCACGCCGCTCTTCTTTAAGACCAGGTCGCCCACTTTGAAAGTCCTGGGTTTTACCCTTTTGTTGAAATATTGCCTAGCCTTTGCCTTCTCTTGTAGCATCCTTGCTTCCGCCATCTCCCTTTCTTCCTATACCAAGTCGAGATATTCCTCCATTTTTTTGTCGTTCTGGGGGACCGAAAAGTAAGTTGTTCTGTAGGTGGAGAGTCCCTTCTCGACCGAAGCTACTGCTTTGCAACCATATGCCAGTGTGAATGGGGATTCCCTTATAGGAGTTTTTGACGATGTCCTATACACCCAGAGTACGCCGGGCAACTCATCCGCCCACTCTCCCTTTTTCTCTGTGACTTTATTTTTTAGAATCGAGAGCAACGTCTTGTTCGTAGCCTCCGCCTGTTAGTTTGCTTGGGGGTGATCTGGCGAGGAGTACTTTACTTTGATCTTCAGCTCCATACACCATTCCTGAAATGGTCTGAGTCGAACTGTCGCCTGTTGTCCGTTACTATGCTTTGAGGGATCCCGAACCTGCAAATAACGTTTTTCCATAAAAATTTTGTCACGGTCCTGCTTGTTATGGACGCCAATGGCTCTGCCTCGAAATAATCAACAGCTACCACCATGAATTTCACCCCGCCTCTTCCTGGCGGAAAGGGTCCAACCAGATCTACTCCTGTAACAACCCGATCCTAAGTTTAGACTATAAGATAAGTTTTATTATTATTATTATTATTATTCTATCTAAGATTCCTAAACCATACCAACTTAGTTTCTGATCGGTATCTCCACCCCACACATCTCCACATATTTTCACATGTATGCACGTACACCTCTCTTCCCCTTACTTTTAGGGTTCTGTTTTATCACATTTTCACACGTAACTTCACAGTCCACGCACGTCTCCATTCTATTTTTTCTACAACCGTCCCTTTATTTATAGAACTCGTACGTGATAGATGAAAAATAGCTTCAACCCAGAGCTAGGGTTGCCGCAGTAGCTCCATGATTTCACAACAAACCACACAGACACCACTCAGTGAGACGCAGCAACCGAATAGGGACTCGACGACGGAATCACCACGGTGACTCCACTGCCCAGCACCACCGAAGCCTCCCTCCCAGTAACCAACAGCCACCCACACTGAAACCGCCCCAAACTCCTCCACGTCTCCTCCCCAGCACCAACCATCTCCCACGGCATCTCCACTCCCCCAGCCAACGTGAACCGCAGCCTCTGTTCTCGTACCAAGAAACAGAGCACCTGCTCCCGCCCCGTTCATGAGAAACCAACGAATCTCCACCACGCCGAAGCAGCTACGGACAGCTCAGAAATTTGCCGCCACCGGAATATACCCAGAATGCGTCGACGCGTTGGAAAGCCACCGTAAGCCAACGACCAGCCGCATCTCTCCACTGTCAACAACCAATAGAGGCCCATGTGCTCTGCTCAGCCACCGCCGATCACCCCAGGACGTCGGAGCACCACCACGGTGCCAGAAACCGCCGACCAGCACGACCGCCAGCACGTCAGCTTCTCTTCCCTTAGTGAGTTTCGGCTCTGTCGCACGCCCCTCTCCCGAGCCTCTGTTTCTCTTCTAATGATTTATGCTGTGTGTTTTCAGCACGTGTTAATTGATAAGATTACAAATATGCCCTTTTAAATCTAGTATTGAAGGGTTACTTTTTTATAAAGACTTATATTTCATGTTGGGTTTAACAATTAAGTTGAGCTTACATTTTAAACTAAATATATTAGCTTTATGTTATTAAGTATTAAATTAAGATTGAATTATACTAATAGCCTCGAATAATTTTATATTGAATACTATTAGGTTTATCTTTATGAACCGGGTGTTTCCACCCGTTGTTTGTTTTTATAAAACTTAGATATATATATTTATATATATAGGCATATATTAAATAATATTGAAAGATTAGATATTATATTAGTATTNGTTAAGAAAGTAAATCTATTTTAAGAATTTAGATTTTTATGACTTATTTATAATAGTCTAAGTATTCTACTAAATTATAATATGTTATTAGTATTTTAAGTAATTTAAAATATCATGATTTATTGATTATGGTGTTAAACAGAAAATTATTTGACTATTTTCTAGATTATGAATTTAATCAAGTAGGTTATTAGTACATGTTCCTAGACAAATTTAGTGATATTTAATATTGTGTATAGGTGACGAGTACGACTTGAGATTCAAGAGGAAGCGCAGCAAGGTAAGTAATTTGATCACAAATTAGGATTATCACAGTTCAACTTATATATCAATATTATGNGATTATGAATTTAATTAAGTAGGTTATTAGTACATGTTCCTAGACAAATTTAGTGATATTTAATATTGTGTATAGGTGACGAGTACGACTTGAGATTCAAGAAGAAGCGCAGCAAGGTAAGTAATTTGATCACAAATTAGGATTATCACAGTTCAACTTATATATCAATATTATTNCAGCATAGCATATGATCATATCATTCTGCATCACGTTTAAATTCAGAAATTATGATTATGCATGTAATATGTCATGCATCTCATGTGTATAAGACACGTAAGCCATCTTAAATTCAAGTGTAAGATAAGTTCAGATCAGTTAATAAGATGGCCATTCAGATGCATGGCACCAATGCAGTTTAGTTTCAGGGTGGATGTGCAAGCCACGGACTCAAGCGTGGTCCACCATAGTATGCTAGAATACTATCAACGGCTCCCCTCGTGGCCACGGGACGTGGGGCTGGTGCACAACCTCACACACAGGGTTAAGTGTGTTGGCCAGTCAGTTCAGTCAGTTAAACAGATCAGTCAGTTAATTCAGATAAATCAGTTATGCATAGCATAAACATCAGTATGATCAGTCATGAATTTTAAGTTCTCAGCATGAAAACTTTTATGAAAAACCTTATATTTAGTATGTTAACGTTGTGATGGATTTCTTACTGAGTATTCGACTCATTTTAGTTTGTTTTCATGTTTTTAACCACCCAGCTGAGAATGATGATTACGAGCAGGCAGGCCAGGATTAGAAGGAGCAGTTATTTTAATTTCAGACCTTTTAGAATGAAATTTATTTTATTGCTTTTATGACATAAATTTATTCAGTTTATTCATTTAATATTTTTGGAAGACATTTTTATCAGACAAAGTTTTATGAGATAAATCCTAAATTGTTTTATTTTAATATGAGATCTCTTGTCGGGTTTATTTTATGAAAAACACGTGACACTTCTAGCCTACGGGAAGGGGGTGTTACAACTCCCCACTGGGCAAATGGCCGAGGCGCGGTCATGGATGTTAGCCCTTCTGGGGGGGCATGCTGTATTGGTGCATGCGCCTGGCATTCCACACACTTTCTACTGAATGCTTGAGCGTCTCTTAACGCGTTGGGCTAGTAGTATCCCGTCCTCATCGCCTTCCTTGCCAAAGTCTTTCCACCCGAATGGTTTCAGTATATCCCTTCGTGTATTTCCGCCAATACATATTGAGTTTCTTGGCTGGAAATGCATTGCAGCAACGGGGCGGAAAAGCCTCTTTTGTAAAGGACTCTGTCAATAAGTAGGAACCTTGCCACCCTTCGCCTAACACTTCTCACCTCATCCTTTGTGTCTGGTAGCTTCCCTTCATCCAGATATCTAACTACTTCGCTCGCCCACTTAGGGATGCTGGTACTCAAAACTCCTACCCTCATCCCGATGGCTGGGACTTCAATGACCCTATGCTCTACTTGCCATGGGAGGGGTGTTTCGTCCATGCCCGATGCTGTCCTGGCCAACCTATCCGCCACCTCATTTTCTGCTCTCGGGATCTGGGCTATACTGAAATACGAAAGGAGGTCCTGTGATTCCCACACACACTCGAGATACTTCTTCAATCTTTCCCCTCGTGTAGCATACAAGCCTAATACTTGATTCACAATCACTTGAGAGTCCGACTTGGCTTCCACCTCGGTTGCTCCTATCTCGGCGGCAAGGAAAAGCCCTGTTACTAGTGCTTCATATTCTGCTTCGTTGTTTGTTACCTTGAAAGTAAGTGTTGCAATATGATGCAACTTTCTACCATCGAGATCTACTAGGTGTATCCCCAAGCCTGCGCCTATCTTGCAGGATGAACCGTCGACGTAAAGTACCCACGGCTTTCCTGCTGGGGCTACTGTGTCTTCCTGAGGGAAACCTAAGAATTCTGCTATGACTTGTCCTTTAACCGCCTTTCTAGGTTCGTACCTGAAGTCAAACTCGTTTAATTCTATTGACCATCCGATCAGTCTTCTTGAACTGTCTGGTTTCTTCAAAGTTTTTGCCAGAGGGGCCTCCGTGAGTACCTTTATAGTGTGGGCTTGAAAATATGGACGGAGTTTTCTAGCCGCCGTCACCAGGGCAAAGGCTAGCAACTCGACCTTTGGGTATCTTATCTCGGCTCCCCTAAGGGCCCTGCTAGTGTAATATACTGGGTGCTGAGTTGCCCCCTCCTCTTTTATCAGGACGGCGGACACAGCGTTTGGGGAAACCGTAAGATAGGCGTGAAGCACGTCGCCTTTTTGCGACTGTTTCAAAAGTGGCGGGCTAGCCAAATGCTGCTTCAGCTTCTCAAACGCCTCATTACATTCTTCGTTCCAGGCGTGCGTCTTCCGCAACACCTGGAAGAAAGGGAGGCACCTGTCTGTTGATCGAGTGATGAATCTCCCAAGGGCGGCTATCCTGCCCGCCAACTGCTGTGTCTCGTTCAGGTTCTTGGGCGGTTTCATGTTAAGTATGGCAGCTATCTTCTCTGGAGAGGCCTCGATTCCTCTTTTAGACACAATGTAGCCCAAGAACTTCCCCGATCCTACCCCGAAAGCACACTTCGCAGGGTTCAACCTCATCTTGTAGCGGAGTAGAATTTCGAACGCTGCTCTCAGGTCACCCAGGTGTTGGGTGGACTCTTTACTTTTCACTAAAAGGTCGTCTACGTAGACTTCCATGGACTTCCCAATCTGCTTCTCGAACATCCGATTCACCAGTCTTTGATATGTCGCCCCTACATTCTTCAATCCAAATGGCATCACCTGGTAGCAATACAACCCCCGGTCTGTTATGAATGAGGTTTTCTCCTCGTCTACCGGGTACATCCGGATTTGGTTATAACTTGAGTAGGCGTCCATAAAACTCAGCATACGGTGTCCTGCTGTGGCATCCACAATCACATCGATGCGTGGTAGGGGGAAACTGTCCATGGGGTATGCTTTGTTTATATCAATAAAATCTACGCACATTCTCCATTTTCCATTTCCTTTTTTTTACCATGACCACATTGGACAACCATTCCGGGTAGTGGGACTCCTTGATGAATCTGGCGGCGAGCAACTTCTCTACTTCGTCTTTAATGGCGGTCTACTTCTCTCCGCTGAATGATCTTCTCTTCTGATGTACAGCTTTATGTGCGGGGTCCACTCCCAAGCGATGTTCAATGACTTCGTTATCTATGCCAGGCATTTCTTCATGACTCCAAGCGAAGACATCCCTGTATTCGACCAACAATTGCTTCAATGCCTCTCTTTCCGCTAGTGGCACATTAGTCCCAACGCGATTTGTTGATCCAGGGCGGTAGGGGTGTAATACCACGAGTTCTAGAGGCTCATTTACCTCAGCGTGCTGTTGGCTCTGTTCGTTTCGGACTTCCACTTCCTCTAGTAGGGTTGCCGCCAGTGAGGGAGGAAAAGGAGGGGTTAGTTCTTCATCTTGTTCTTCTACCATACACACCTCCTCACGACCTTTCCTGAACTCCTGTACATAACATTCCCTCACTAGTGCTTGTTCGCCTTGTGACTCCCCTACCCCATTGTTGATTGGAAACTTCATCTTAAGGTGATAAATGGAAGTCACCGCCCGTAGTTGCTTAAGTGTTGGTCTCCCAAGTATGGCGTTGTAGGAAGAGGGCGCTTTTAACACCAGGAAATCAGTCATGGTGGTAGCTGTCCGTGTCCCGGATCCGGCGGTTACTGGAAGGGTAATGGTGCCTAAGGGGAGGATGGTGTCCCCAGAGAAACCTTTCAACGGTGTTGGGGAAGGTCTTAGTCTACTGACATCAATCCCCATCTTTACGAACGCCTCCCAGAATAGGATGTCAGCTAAGCTTCCATTGTCAATCAGTACTTGCCTGGTTGTGTAGTTAGCTATCACCAAAGTGATTACCAACGCATCATCATGTGGGTACAATATTCCTTCCCGATTTGCCTCTCCGAAAGAAATCACCATTCTATCTCCGCCGAGCCTTGGTTGCTCTGGAGCTCTGTCCGCCACAAAAACTTCTTCGTATCTGGCCTTTCGAGCATATGCTTTCTGGCTAAATGTGGACGTGCCGCCTCCTGCAAACCCTCCTGCAATGGTCCGGATTTCTCCTATGGGCGACCTGTTCCTTTCCCCCCTGGGGGGCGCTCTGTTCCCATCATTCTGGCGGCTAGGCGCCCTGTACTGCCGCTCAGGACTCCTACTCCTTCTGGTTTCCAGCCTGGTCTCCTGACGTCTTCTTGGTTTCAAGCGTTCCGCAATCACCCACTCTAACTCCCCAGTTCCAGCCATTTCTGCTACTCTTTTCTTCATGGTAGTGCAATCTTCGGTCCAGTGAGGCCGGTTTGGTGGTATTTGCAATAACGCCCACTTGTTTTGGGTTGGCGACCTTCCTCCCTTTCTTTTTGGTCCTCGCGCACAATTAGATTATTATGTATGAGCTTGGGGTTGTAATCCGGCCTTCTTTCTTGCCATCTCTCTTGTCGACTTGCATCAATTCTTCTATCAATCTGGCCACTTCTTCTTTCTGGTTTACTAGTCGCCTGCCTTGGATTCACCAAAGCTTGCAACGTATCCTCAGCATTGACAAAGTCATCCGCTTTATCCATGAAGTCCCTGAGGGTGGACAGAGTCTTTCTGGAAAGTTCTGCCATGAAGGGGCTCCGGGGCCATATTCCGCCTAGGAGGGCGGCAAGGGTGATTTTTTCCTCTTGATCGTCTATCTCCAAACGTTCTTTGTTAAAACGTGTGAGGTAGGTCTTCAGGTCTTCATCTTCTCCTTGTTTAACCGTCAACAGATAGGCGGCTGGGCGCCTACGCCTTCTGCTGGGCATGAAAAGCGTTAGGAACTATTTTGTCAGTTCTTCGAAACTGTCTATCGATCTTGGCTGGAGGGTCCCAAACCATCCTCTCGCCGTCCCCTTCAAAGTCAACGGAAAAGCCCGGCATGCTATCTCACCGGGAAAACCATGGAGTGTAATGTGGGCTTTGAAATTCTCCAGGTGGTCGACTGGGTCTTTGGATCCATCAAACAGATCTACCTGGGGCACTTTGAATTTTGGCGGGAGGGGCACGGCCATAATCCGTTCGCTATACGGTAGATCGGTTTTGCCAAGCAGGCATTTGACCGAAGAAGATACTCCTATCTTCTTCGCCATTTCTTCATATTTCTCTGCTAGCTCCCTTAATTCGTCGTGCATCTTTTTCTTCTCCGTTCGTTCCAGATTCGACTCCATGTTGGACAGCTCCTCTTCTTCTCCTTGTTCACTATGGGCAGGCACGGTGGTATTGCTAGTTTCAGCGTTCCTCCGCCGTAGGTTGTCATTCTCCTTCTTCAAAACCTCCATTGCTTCCAATGCTTGCTTCAATCTTTCCTCGGCTGTTGCTACTCGTGCTTCAACAGGTGGATCCATTGCTCAGCTTGCTATAGAACGGGTGACAGTTGGCATATGAGAACTACGTAACAAAATATTACCGTTCAGATCCCACAGACGGCGCCAATGTAAAGGACGTGTCCCACTTCCAATCTGCACCGTCAACCTGCACAAGGATTCAAGTGAAGTCGGCCTGGTTCGCCTGGAAACGCTCCGGTGCTTAAGTTAGTTTAGAGTTTTCAGATAATTCAATGAGAATTCAGAAGAATCCAGCCCCCTAGCTATTGAGGGTTACCTGGTATATATAGGATTCCGTCGTTGCGTTTAGCTGATGCCGGATCTTTCGGTGCTGATCTGAGTTTTTGGGATGCACTCTGTGGTTGAAGTGGTCACGTATTTGCATGGGATCCCTGCTTTCTCATAGGCGGTTACATGCATATCTTTGACTTGGTCATGGATTTTGATATGCCCGCTTCGTATGCTTGGCCAAGGGCCCTCCTTGTTGGGCCCCTTTTATATTTGGGCTTGTTTATTCAACATTGGCTTTTTTATTATTATAAGCCCTCCAAGGAAGTTCAAAGATCATGTTCTACTTCAATGGCTATATTCAAAATAAAAGCTTGGTGATTGCGTAGAAAGTAAATATAACCAAGTTCCAGAGAACTGAGAAGTAAAATGGTCTACTTAAGAAGAAAAGCTTCTACTTTTCCGTTGTATGATATGTTATGGCAAGTCAGGGATAAGAAATAATATAAATTCCTTGGTAAGAAGGAAAGAATTTACCTCTGCAAAATGTTTCTCTGGGGAGTCAATGTACCAAATTACCATTTCCAGAAGAGACTCCAAATCTCCATTCCCACAACCCTTAATACCCTGTGGAGAAAATATCACAAATGATATTCCAAAAAAATATCTATCTGTTGATTAGCTAATGTAAAAGCTAAACCTGGTCAATGGAGTTTCCATTGTTTTGCTTGTAACAAGCAAAAGTGGCTTTGAGCTGAAAGACATTTCTTGTTCAGAGTATCCACACAACAAGATCACAATATAATTGCTTTGTTCTGATGGCTTCATATAGTGTAGTTGCGTCTATAAGAGCTCATTGGACCTGCTAAGTGCTGCACAAGATCCTCGTTATGGAAATTTCAAATAGCCACACTCATCCAAATTGCACAGAACTAAGCTAAGTGGAAGGACTTGAGCACTAGAGACTGGACATCAGTGCACCCTTGAAATTAGCTTATATAATATGCTGCCTTGGGCATGTTTTGTGACACTAGACACAAGCTTGATCTTAATACCACTGTTTTGTCAAATGTTTGCATTATATGTTTTATGATAGAGGTTGCCTAACCTTTCTGAGTGGCATATCAACAGTGGAAGTGATATCCTCTTCAAGTGAGCAATCAAAGATAGAACAGTAGGCCTGCCTGACTGCCATCAGATGGTGAGGAGATGATGCACATGCTGCCTCAAATATCACTTTTAGGTGTTTGATTCCTTTACTCTTTCTCTTCCATGCATCCTTTGCCAGTTTAGCATCCCTTTCTAGAGGATCTTGTGTCCACAAAATCACTGCTTTCTGTCACACATCAGGTGACTCAATTGTTACATGTAAACATATGGAATTGCATATACGAGAGCAATAGCTTATAAGAATGCTCTGCTCCTGTTTTCTGATATTTGATTTAATGATTTACATCTCTTTAAGTTTTGGGAACTCTTTTTCACATTTTTTACAAGGGACCTGAAGGGAAGAGAAGACATACTCTAAAATCACCAGAAAGTTTAGAATAGAGACGATCGATGAGTGATTCATTGTAAAGCTGGCTGATATCTGTCTTTAATTATCCTCCTTTGGCTTGCAGTCCTGCACCCCAATACCCGTATTACGGCCTTCTTATCCGTTCCCCATCCTGTATTTTTTTGTTATGCAACTACATCAAGAACTATATCATATAATCAACTTGTAACGTCTCAATAGAAGGCCCAAACTACATGGCCTATACTCCAAAAGAACTAGTCAATGATACAATTGGAGCCCCATTGGAACCTTATAAAGAGCAAGAACTTTTCATTCCCAAGTAATGTGGGATCTCATACACCACATACCCTTATTCTTATCATATGGGGTATCACAATCTACCTCCCTTAAATTCCAGACGTCCTCGTTGGGCCAGTCCGTCGTAGGTGGCATAGCTCAAGTCCCACATTTCTGGTTGAGATAGGCACTAATACCATTTGTAACGCCCCAATGGAAGGCCCAAACCACATAGCCTATACTACAAAAGGACTAGTCAATAATAAAATTGGAGTCCCATTGGAACCTTATAAGGAGCAAGAACTTCTTATTCCCAAGTAATATGGGATCCTATACACCACCTACCCTTATCCTTATCATATGGGGCATCGCACAGATGAAATTAAGAAATCATTCCTTCCAACTCATGATCAAATTATTAATGTTGTAGGGTCTATAGTTTATATCTTATATCTTTACGAATTATAGAAATGTTTGAATCAACGAATTATATATAAAGTACCTTGATACAAAAAATTTGTATTTGGTGAGCGACTTTGTTACCCTCCCAACCCACATGAATCACTTCATATAAGAAAATCTACTCGACAAAGTAAACGGTTATATCTTCCTAAACAATTGCAAATGCTCCTGTCTTGATCATGTCGCAATATGCCATGAAATTAACAGTACTCACACACACATGATATATGTGTGATCAAACTTAGCCTTATTTGGTTATGCAATTTAGATGAGTTGAGATGAGATGTTTTGTTGAAAGTTGAATAAAATATTATTATAATATTATTTTTTAATATTATTTTTATTTTAAAATTTGAAAAATTTGAATTGTTTATTATATTTTGTGTGAGAGTTTAAAACTTTTGTAATGATTATATGAGATGAGATGAGATGAGATAGTTTGGCATTTTCGGGTCTATATAAATGTCTCGATCAACCAGGAAGATTGTCTCCATCGATCGCTCATTGCCCAAATCCAACACAAAAATTAAGGATGGCTCAGGCTCACCCTAATGAGTTGGAAGCTCTAACCAAGGCTTTCTCATGTTCTTTTTATTAATTTTCTTCCTCCCTTTTTAACAATATTTGGCTTCAAATTTCCTGTTATATATGTATATATTCTCATTCCTAACAACCTAATGTACGTACAAGCTGTCAAAAATGTTGTATATATATATGTATGGTTGAATTTATAAACAGGACATGGAATCCACGAGCAGGCATTAGTATCAATACTTGGAAAATGGTATCCCAAGGAAAGGAAATCCTTTCGGAAGGGAACTCCCCACTTCTTCATAGAGGATACAGAACGTAACTTCGAGCGCTGGGATGATCACCATGTTAGGCTTCTCAAGCAAGAGTTAATGCTTTTCAAGGTGTAAGAGTGCATAGTGGAATGCCTCAAGCACAACTTTTAAAGTTGCTCAACAAGTTTATCTAGCCTGACCAACATTCCAACATGCCTCAAGCGTCTTTCCTTGATGATGAAGTGTACTATGTACGTAGTATGAACTAGAATAACACTCACCCTAATGAGTTGGAAGCTCTAACCAAGGCTTTCTCATGTTCT
Source organism: Pterocarya stenoptera (assembly GCA_003123785.1). Taxonomy (NCBI): domain Eukaryota; kingdom Viridiplantae; phylum Streptophyta; class Magnoliopsida; order Fagales; family Juglandaceae; genus Pterocarya; species Pterocarya stenoptera. Next base: position 144,461 of record QEOT01006659.1, read on the forward strand.
TTTTATTAATTTTCTTCCTCCCTTTTTAACAATATTTGGCTTCAAATTTCCTGTTATATATGTATATATTCTCATTCCTAACAACCTAATGTACATACAAGCTGTCAAAAATGTTGTATATATATATGTATGGTTGAATTTATAAACAGGACATGGAATCCACGAGCAGGCATTAGTATCAATACTTGGAAAATGGTATCCCGAGGAAAGGAAATCCTTTCGGAAGGGAACTCCCCACTTCTTCATAGAGGATACAGAACGTAACTTCGAGCGCTGGGATGATCACCATGTTAGGCTTCTCAAGCAAGAGTTAATGCTTTTCAAGGTGTAAGAGTGCATAGTGGAATGCCTCAAGCACAACTTTTCAAGTTGCTCAACAAGTTTATCTAGCCTGACCAACATTCCAACATGCCTCAAGCGTCTTTCCTTGATGATGAAGTGTACTACGTACGTAGTATGAACTAGAATAACACTCACAAAATCCACAACCCAAATACTCACTTAAGAGAGAACAAAAATAGAGAGATTATGTGCTAATCTAGAATTGTTATGGAAACCAACCAAGGAGGCCCTCCATGTGCACTACTCACGGCTGGCCTTAAAAACCAGCCTTCAATTCTTGTATTAAAGTGGCTGTTGCAACTTTTCATCCGAAGCATGTATATAACTTATGGCATAGGAGGGGGTCTACACATGTGGGCACCCCTCCATCTTACATCTCTCACTCGCACACAGTGGACATGGCCCCAGGTTTGTATCTCTCAATTGTTCTCAATCTTATTCATACAAGCAAATAAGTTGTGCGACCACCAAGCACACCTACAAAAGAAATGTGGGAGCATTAACCAAATCTCTCCCAGAGACGACCAGCATAGCAACATCCTTAAAGTGTCTTGCATGTCTTAGACTCATTCGATCGCATCAAATCAAGCATTTTCGAACCATCTTGAGTTTCAAAAAACTCAGAACAATACTTGACTATCTCCAAATTATTTTGATGTATTTACAACTTTAATCGCTACCAACGTGTAGCGCTATATTCTGATATTAGCAAACACCATTGAAGATACAATGTTGAATAGGCTTCCATTCGCCCTCATGTCATTCAACTTTGGTCAAACCACTTTCCCAGCAATGCCTATTTAGACTGTATCAATCATGGCCATAGATAGCATGCCAAAATAGCAGATATCACAACTTCCATCTTATGACATAGTCAAAGGTAAATTAAGGACACTTAATAACATGAGACTCACACGGTGAGAAAGAAGGGAACCATTTACTCACTTTCTGGTCGAATGAGCACATGTAGTATGAAATACATGATACGATGGATTTTTCTTTCTCAAAGAGCATATGCCTATATCAGCACTGTACAAATCTTAGTTTATAGTCGCTCCTTAAGCGTCTAATCCGAATCCCTCCATTTGCTCGCCTCCAAAATGCCAAGGAGGATCTCGCATCTGACTAACCACATACTACATGGAATGTGGGGTACCCATGCATGCAGCCAAATTGAGTTAGCTCTAATAAATATATATATATATTTATATTTATATATAATAAGTATACCACCTCAATTTTATTAATATTCATCGCCTATAAAGGAAGAATACTATTTCCAATAAAAATATTTATGAGATTACATAAATTCTAAAATTAAAACTTTTTAAAATGATCACTATCCCAAAACAAAAACAAAAAAGCATAAGACCATTATATTGCAGTAAACATGTATAAACAAGTATTATCTTAACTAAATAACAAAATCTAATGTATGTTGAGGTAAGTAAGCTGCCTGATTTATATCCCAAGTATGCAGCCGAAGCAACCATTTAGCTGGAAGTTGTACATTTGTTTTTCTTAAGTCAAGCCACCTCTCTTTTTATATATATTAAAAAAAAAAAACCCTCACTTATGGCAAAGGAAAACCTTACTACAAACCTTAAACATCACCCTTCCTACTTGGAAACAACCCAGAAAAATCCACTAAACCAACCAACTTACTACGCATTCCTCAAATAAGGAATCTCAAGCTTGTCGGTATGCAATAAGCCCCTAAGCAGCGTTTGAAGGAAATTCCATGTCCTGGTGTAATGGCTGCCAAGGAAGTGCTAGAAGTTGGGCAAGGATGGATAGGGCTTTGGTAAACTCGTCGTGGTTACTGGAATTTCATGAAGCTAGTTTAAACTATTTTCCAAGACTTATGCCTGATCATTCTCCTATGGTGTTCTCTTTGAAAATCCAAGATCAAGGTTATGGTTTTCATCCTTTTAAATTTCATAATATGTGGCTCTCGCATGACAGTTTTCGGGATTGTGTGAAGGAGGCTTGGAGGAATCCACAGTATGGCTTGGGTATGGTTTGGTTGGCTAAAAAACTCAAACTCCTTAAAAGGGTGTTGAGGCGGTGGAACAGGGAAATTTTTGGGTGGACGGGTTCACATATTTAGCAGTTGGAAGAAAGGGTTCATGTTTTGCAGTTGCAAGTTTGCAACTTCAAAATGGGCCCTCGGAAGATACAGAACTTGATTTGGAGGGTACTAAGGTGGAGCTAGCTACATGGGTTAGTAGGAAGGAAACTAGGTTGGCGCAGCAAGCTAAACAAGCATGAATTGAGCAGGGTGAGGCTAATGCCAGCTTCTTCCGTGCTGTTTCTTCTAGGTCCCATAAGGTGGTTAGAGAGATGAATTTGAGTAATGGTGTACGGCTACAATCCCCTAAGGCAGTGCACTTGGGTGTGGTGGAGTTTTTTAAAAAATTCTCAACGTCTTCTCGCTTAGGGTCGTTACTAGATTTATCCTCTTTGGTGGACAAAGTGGTAAGTGATTCTGATAATAGTTAGTTTTTAGAGTTTCCTTCAATCAAAGAAGTTCAGGATGCTATTTTTCTATTCCTATTGATAGTAGCCCAGGCCCGGATGGGTTTGGGTCTAGTCTCAATAAGTCCTGTTGGGAAATTGTTGGTGGTGAGGTTGTGGAAGCTGTTCATGATTTGTTCAGGGGTTCACCCTTTCCCAGTTTTTTTCTTCTTCCTCTTTGGTGCTTATTCCTAAAGTGGAAAATCTTCAGGGTTTTGAGAAATTTCTATCTAGGGTTAGGTTTAGATGTTGAGATGAGAATTTTTAGTTTGAGATGAAAGTTAAAAAATTGAATAAAATATTATTTTTTAATATTATTATTGTTTTGGAATTTAAAAAAGTTGAATTGAGATTTGAAAAAGTTGAATTGTTTATTATATTTTATGTGAGAATTTGATAAAATTATGATGATGAGATGAGATGAAAATTTTGTGTTTGAAAAAACTTCCAAACCTAACCTAGTCTTAGTCTTTGTTCAGTTTTCTACAAAATTTATTCAAAGATACTAGTGGGTCGGTTGTCACCTTTTCTCCTTAGAATTGTTTCATAGGAGCAGGGAGCGTTTATTCCAGGGAGGAGTATTTTTGAGAAAATCAATTTGACACAGGAATTGATTCAAAGCATCAATAAGTTGAGTAGGGGAGGCAATGTGGTTTTGAAAATTGATATGGCAAAGGCGTATGATAGTGTTGCCTGGAATTTTTCGATTCATGTTCTTTTAGCATTTGGTTTTTCGGAGCCTGTTTGTTGTATGTTTTGCCAGTGTATTTCCTCTCCTTGGTTTTCTGTTGTTATGAATGGTGTCCCCAAGGGTTTTTTTTCAAGCAGAGAGGGCACTGAGGCAAGGAGATCCTATTTCTCCTTATCTTTTTATAGTTGTGGAGGAGATATTATCAAGGCTGCTGAGGCAAAATTTTCTAGATGGATCTATTGGTGCTTATTATCGCTCAAGAGGGACTCCCCTTATTTCCCATCTTTTATATGCAGATGATATAGTGATCTTTGCGAATGGAAGCAAGCCTTCTTTAAAAGCTTTTTCCATTACTTTGGGAAAGTATGAAGAATGGTCTGGCCAAAGGGTGAGTGAAGAAAAATCCTCTATTATTTTTTTAAGAGACATCGTTGCTTCACGGCGCTGGGTTCTTTTGCAGACTACTGGTTTTTCTAAAGGCTCTTTGCTGTTTAAATTTTTAGGAGTTCCTATAGTTGCAGGTAGGCTCAAAGCTTCCCATTTTGATGAGATTGTTGGCAAGGTTCGTGACAAAGTCGGAGGGTGGAAAGCTCGGATGCTATCTAGTGGGGCGAGGCTTCTTCTTCTTCAGCAAGTGCTTGGAAGTCTCCCTATTCATATTCTATCCTTTTTGCAGGTCCCTAAAACTGTCTTGACAATGCTTAACAGGTGTTTCAGTAATTTCTTTTGGGGATTTCATGAAGGAAAACCAAAGAAGCATTGGAAAGCTTGGGAGATGATGTGTAAGTCAGTCCATGAAGGTGGGATTGGGGTGAAGGATTTGAATGATATGCAAAAGGCTCTTAATATGAAGTTTGCGTGGAGACTCCTATCTGAAGACTCTCTCTGGTCATGTTTTTTTATGGCAAAGTATGTAAAACAAGAGCATGTCTCTCTCTTGAATCCAAACAAAGGTTGTAGATTTTGGAGGATGGTGTTGCAAGGTATTACGGATGTTATTGCTCATTCTAAATGGAAAGTAAAGGAAGGGGAGGTTTCCTTTTGGTATGACAAATGGCTTGGTGAGGAACCTATAAGTGCAACACGGGATGTTGTGGAGCTTCCAAGGCTTAAAGTAAGGGAATGCAAGTTGGAGGAGGGATGGGATACGAAGCTTCTTTCAAGGCTAGTTGGGTCTAAAAAACCGGAAGAAATTGTGGAGTTTTTGGGTGGGCAAAAACAAGGGGATGATTTGTTAATATAGGTAGCGAAGGAGGATGAGAGATTTTCCACTAGAAGTGTGTGGGAATGTGTTAGAGTGAGAGCTCCTATGATAATGTAGCCAGATTGGATTTGGCATCCTTGTATGCCAAAATTTATTTCGACAACTATGTGGAAAAGTATAAATAATGCTCTTAGTGTGGATGATAGATTACATCGAATTGGTATCTCTATTGTTTCAAGATGTGATTGTTGTGAGCAAGGGGGATATGAGGATATTAATCATGTGTTGGCGTTGGGGGAGGTGGCAAAGGGGATTTGGGATAAATGTGCAACTCAAGTGGTGCTGGCAAGGCATTCTTATCACACCTAGAGAGAAACGGTGCATTATTGGTTTAATAAAGCCTCTAATACAACGATCAAGGGCCAACTTCTTGGTATCATCCCATCACTTGTTACTTGGCGTTTGTGGACTTGTAGGTGCAATGCTAGAATGGATAATAAGCATGAATCAGTGGAGCAAGTTTGGAGGAGTATTAAATTCTGGATAGTGAAGATCAGTGAGAAATTAAAAGCTGTCAAACCTATGTCTAGACAAGATGAAATGTTGTTGGCTGGTTTAGACCTCCCTTCTAAACCGATTCGTACAAAGCAGATCCATGTAGTGCAATGGAAAAGGCCTCAACTCGGATGGTTTAAGCTTAATGTATATGGAAGCAGTAGGGGAAACCCGGGTGCTGCAGGTGTGGCAGGTGCGGGGGTGTGATTCGGGATGACAAAGGCAAGATGATTTCCTCTTTTTCCCTTTCTCTTGGCAATGGTACTAACAATTTTGCAGAGTTTTTGGCACTTCTACATGGGGTAAAAAAGGTTCGGCGTTGTGGGATTTCAAAAGTTGAGTTCGAAATGGATTCAAAGATTGTGGTAGATTGGGTTCTTTCTTCTAAATTTCGTGTTCATTACCTAGAAGATTATTGGGAGGGACTCATGTCTCTTTTAAAGGAGATCACCTTCACTATAAGGCATATTTATAGAGAAGGGGATGCACCTATTGATTTGCTTGCCAGAATGGGATCGGAAGGTATTTCGAGTAGTTGGGACTCTTTGTCAAGAATTCCCAACATCCCTCTTCCTCGTAACATACCCTTCCTGTGCCATAACATTCTCTTTAGAAACAAGCATTTCCTCAACTACCTCATATCCCTCTGCCAACTTCTGATGCTCACTATTATGCACGGTTCATTCCTCTTCTCCACTAGGGCCCACTCCATTATTTATTATCTTCACCCATCACTTCACTTCTCTGCCATTTCCCTGCTGCCCTCCATCTTTTTTATTCTTCATCACCTCTTCCTTTTTACACGTAATCAGATTATGACCTTGCATATTATAGGAAGTACAATACGCAAGAAGCATTTCAAATATTACCTCTTGATAGCGGCTTCCTGGCATTCGTGGCCTCCCAATCCAGAACCCATCCATAGGCTTCACAGCTACATCCATCTCGATACACACACCAGCCCCGTCAGTGCGGGTAGCACATCTCGTACAGTTGTCACGCTTAATAAACCTCCTAATCGGTGAAGTCAGATTCTAAAGAAACGATTCATGGTAGGAATTCAGGGGGTAATCCCGAAAAAACCACCCAAACAGGAACCATGGATGGTTCCATCTCCTCGTTGAAATCAATACTCCATTGGAACATTCGGTAAGGAACCCCATCAACATCACAAGCCTCCCTAGCAAAAGCTTTCAAAATATATTCCTCCTGCACAAACTGAATAAACACCAGGTGTGGTTTACGCATGATAAAGACAACCGGCTATTTATCAAGCCCCTAGCGGCTTCGGATGAAAGATCGAATGGCATTGCCGGAGGAACCTCAAGACCAAAGAATACCGAAAAGGAAAGCCGACTTCTCTAATTCCTCCTTAGAGAAAATAACACAAGTTTCCCCATTAATGATTTTTGGTGATCAGAGGGGGATCTCCACCTCAGGAAGAGGCAGAGAGGGTTGGGAAACCATGTCCGCAAAGGACTTTGGCCTCCCATGCGGAGCCAGGGGCCCGAGCCATCCTCTGGGCAAAAGACCTAGAAAAGCAAAGGAGATGTCTCACATCCAGCAGCTCCCAAATTTAATTCCCAAACTATTCTCTTATCTGAAAACATGATTGATCTCTAAATGCAAGTCACGGCCAGCAGCTAGCGGATAGCATAAAATAAAATAAAAATAAAAAGCAAGCCAACTTTAGTAGATCATAATTAACTAAGCAAAAACATTTGTTCTACACTAGTCCAAGTATTGACAATTAAAATCATGTATCGAGTAGAATTTATTCTGATTCTCAAATTCTTGTTAATTGGATCATTAGGGGTAATTGTAATATCTGGTACTTAGAGGATTTTTTGGACGAGTTACATGGTTACCAGCTTGCTTGCATGGAATATAGAGTGTGCCATGTTTTTCATGAAGGAAATGTTGTGGCTAATTTTCTTGCCAAACATGGTGTTGGGGGTTTAAATATGGATTGGAATGGTGAGACATGATTCCCAACAAATTAAGAGGTCTTCCTCGTATGGACAAACTTGGTCTTCCTTATCTGCGGATATCGTTGTGTTTTTTTTTTTGGTAAGATGCATTCGGCTTATTGTTTCTTTTTTATTATTTGCGTGTTAATTTTTTCCTACAAGTGCTTTTTCTCATCTTGTTTCTGCTCAGGGTTGTTTCTTGTATTTTGTTTGTTTTGATTTATGTTTTCTATGTGAACTTGGTATTTTGTATTGTGGTTGGATGTACTTTGTTTTTTTTTCATGCCTGGGTTCGGGCCTTTATGCTTAATTGTAACCTCCAGGTGTCTATTTGTAACCACAGTTTTCTTCCACCATAAGTGAGGGCTATCAATAAATTTAGGATTCTGCCCTCTTAAAAAAAATAAAATTATAAACAAACAAAAAGTACCTTTAATTATATATATATAGCATTTAAAAATCAAGATTTACCAGATCATTCACCTAATATTTAAATTAATGAACTTTTGCATTAAAATTCCATTTGTTAAATCACATTCTGTTTAATATTTCAATCACTAATTACTAACATTAATTACATGATAAACATATTAATGATCATATGGGCAATATGAATAAATTGCCGAGGTATTTAAAAGGCATTATTCGTACGGATAAATTGGGTTTGCCTTACTTTAGAGTTTAAATTTTATTGTCTTTTGGTTTTTGCAGGCTCTAGTATGTTTCATGGTTTTTAGGCTTGTTTAGAGTTTCTTTGTTTTTCTTATCTAGGCCTGTTTAAAATTCTCTTATTATAGGCTTGTTTAGTTTTGGCTTATCTTTATTATCTGGTTTTGATTTTGTTGGTTTTGTATTTGGGAGGGTTTTGAATTCTTTATTTGTAATCTCACAGATGTTTCGCTTGTAACCACGGTATTCTTCCCCCATAAGTGAGTGCTTGGGACGGGGCCACTAGACGTGTGGCTACCGGCTCTTCTAAAAATAAAAAACAAAAAAAAAATATGGGCAATATGTTAACTGAGTACAAATTGTCAAGTTTTATATGTTGTTTATGATAGAAGAAAAATGTTTTAGTGAAATTTTTTACAACTTTTGACAACACAAATATTAACATTTATAGATTCTATGATAACATTAGGACTGTTCATCCGGGCCGGATAACCGGATTCCGGTTCCGGGTTCCGGCCCGGATTTGATCGGGGCCGGAACCCGCATTACAAAACCTGGATTAATCCGGGCCGGATTCGGTTATCAAACCTGGGTTCCAGATTTAACATCCGGTACCCGGGTTATATATAAAGAAAAAAACCCTCATTCTTCGATGTCCTCTCTCTCTCACTCGAAGTCCAGCTCCAAACCCTCATCCCCGCCTCCGTAGCTCTGCATCTCTCTCTCTCTAGCTCGAAGTGTCAAATGAAAACCGTAGCTCTCGATCTCTCTTCTCTTGCCCAAAGTCCAAACCGAAACCCTAGCTCTCTCTCTTCAGTCTCTTGCCCGTAATAAAGGGAAGAAGCCTTCTGTCTTCTCTTCTCTGTCTAACTTCTCTCTCTCTCT
>QEOT01006659.1:153925-195252 GCA_003123785.1 Pterocarya stenoptera
GGGGGGGGGGGGGGGGGAGGGAGGATTTCTTAGCAAATTAGTTCATGTTTGTTGTTGTGTATTGGAGTTTGATTAAAGCAATTTGTGTTTTGTAATGTTCTTAGCAAATTAGTTCAAATAATGTAATATGTAGTGAATTGCATTGTGTATGTCGCATGTATTTTACATGATGAATATTGGATTTTTTTTTACATGCATTTAGTTAAAAAGTTAATTAGTTGTTTATAGATTTAGCTATTTTTGACATAAATTTAGTTTTCCATTTTGATATATTTTTTTCATTATGGAGAACGTTCAATCCATTAGTATTATGCTTTTTCACATGACTTCCTGAATTTTTTTTAATAAAATATAAGCTTATATATATATATAAATGCTTTTCAACAACATTATTTCTTGAACAAATTGTAAATAAAATATAAGCTTTTTGATAAAAAAAAAAATTGCTCTTCAACATTCTTTTTTTCTTTTTTTTTGAAAAAGAGTTATTAACATATAGATTTTAGTCATAAAAAAAATAAAAATAAAATAAAAAATATCCGGGTATAACCCGGAACCCGGATTCACCCAGGTTCCGACCCGGATTTGACCCGGATCAATCCGGTCCGGGTTCCGGTCCGGGGGGTATACCCGGATGAACACCCCTAGATAACATTAGATAATATTTCTGTATTCCTCAAGAATTAAAAATAAATAAATAATAAACATATATAGTCCAATATCAATATCACTAGATTGCAAAAAACAAAAAAAAAAAACAACCAAATGAGTGTCGCGATTTTTTCAAGAAGAAAAGCTGTCATATGCATTTGTTTTTGAAAAAAATAAAAATAATTCATTAGTGTGAATTATTAAGTAAACATGAAGAGACCTAGCTATTTATGAAAAGTCGTTGTACCCACCCAGAACCGGTTTTTTTTTTATTTTTTGAGAATAAGGGATCACTTTCCATTCATAAATGAGGACATATAAAGTTGACTTAAAAAAATTAAGTCAATTACAAACGTTGGTAGTTTCCCAGTACACATACGTGACTGGCATAGTCTAGCCCAACTCTGTCAAAGACAGAGTTCTCAATAACCAAGTAACCAAACTCCATACCCGATTAATCGGAATATGGAGAACCAAACCCCGACATCACCGCCTAAGCGGAGGGGGGAGAACTACCTTAGGACTAAGGTCCAAAGGCATTACAATTTTGGGTTTTTTCTTTTGTTTTCTTGGAAATAAATACAGAGCATAAATAAGTTACATTGTGGAAACACTGTAAAAAGGGAAAACAGTGCACAAAATGGCTTCTGGAGGGAGAGCCGACGGCCGGGCTTTGTAGATCCAGAGACGCCGGTTCAAGAACAGCGGACCCCGACATTGGCAGAGGGTTCCTTGGCGGAGTGTGAGGGCCACGCACTGATGACCTCCGAATTCTTCGACCTGCTCGTGCGGGCTACGCACCACTCCGGTTGAGACCGCATTCGGTGGTTTTGTAGATCGGCAGTTGGGCAACCTCCAGGTGGGGCGCGTGTTGGTAGTTGGGTGCCGTAGAGCTCTGAACGACGATTCTCCCTTTATTCGGCCTGAAAAAACACAGAATAAAAACTAAAACACTAGGTAAGCAGAATAACGGAGAGAATGAGGGAATGAGTGAGGGGGGAGAGAGCCTAAGCTCCCACCCCCTCTAGCCGATTCTGAAGGATGTGGAGTTAGAGAGAAGGGAGGGAGTTTAGAGAGAAGGAAGGGGCAATTGGTCCAGAACCTGTTAATAGTGATCCTCGTCATTCTGAAAGCTGTAAATGATCCGCAGGAGATCTAGTACTGATCCTTCGAGACCTTGCATGTTAATACTATGAGTAATGCTAGAGAGAAGCCACTATTGTGAGTGCACACTTTGCACTCACTATGTAGCTTCTTCTCTTCTTCTCATTTTTTCCTCACTTTAAGAAATGGACGGTTTGGATGAAGCCATATGGTGTGTGCAAAATAGATACTGCAAACAGTGACTTCTATCAATATTTTTCCTAATACTATTGACATGGACTTAACCCAGCTGTCAATGAAAACAATCAGACAGTTAACAGTTATGTTTTGATTATGGATATATATTACGTACCGCGGGATACAAAAGAAAGATCAGTTAACGTACATGAGTTACGTCATATAAGCAAAACAATTCCCATGCAATTCTCGCATCAATTTACACATTGTAATGTCAAATCATATTTCATTTACTTTTACCTTTTATTATTGTTTTAAAAATAAGTTAATTTTATAACTTAATTAAAAGCGTTGAGGTTGCATAGGTCTCTCTAAGAGTGTTCATCCGGGCACCGGATATCTAGGTATACCCGGCCCGAAACTCGAGTTTCAAACTCAGGCCGGGTTTCGGGCTGGGTATATCGGGGTTATCACTTGAGCCGGAATCCGGATGAATCCGAATTTTTACAACCTGGAAATCCGGATTCCAGTTTCAACCCGATTTATTTTTTGGTAATAAGAGCCTTTAGTATTTAATATTTTTCACAAAAAAAAAAAAATCTAAAAGCCTATATTCTAGTACAATTGTTTTAAGAAAAAATGTTGACAAACATATTTTTATATTTAAAACAATTATTGCCTTTTTAACTAAATGCATCTTTAAAAAAAATTCAATATTTATCATGTAAAATGCATGCAATAATGCAATTCCCTACATATTAAATTACATTACATTACAAAACAAAAAATTACAACATATAAAATTAAAAAATATAAAAATTACATATCAAAAGTGGATTGTAAAATTACATATCAAAATTACATGCAATAACATAAACTTCTTCTGTATTGAGTGAAGGCCTGAAATCTCCTTTCCTAGCAACATTAAATCCTGCCAAATAAAAAACAAAAGAAAAACAGTATATTATTTCAACAAATAGTATTAATTGAATTCAAGCAATAAGCAATAAACTTGTATAACTCATGTTGAACTAAATGCAACTTAAATTCATGTTGAAATGATTCCACTGCATTATTTGTTCATCTGGTTCTGGTGATGCTGGTGTTGATGATCATGAAGATTATGATGGCTTCTTAGAATATCTGGGTCCATCTGCTTCTCTTCTTTTTTCTTCAATTTTCTTCCATAAAATCTTTAAGGTGAGTTTGAAAAGTAGTGTACTTTTATAGAAGCCCCTTTTATGGAATCAAACAAAAAGCTATCAGAAAAACTATCAAAAACCACCATCAGGGACAGAGTTTGGCTCTGTTTTCTTCAGAGGCAAAATTACTTCCCAGGAAGGTTTCCAGAAATTTTTTTGCTGATTTCAGTGGATCTACCACCAGATACTATAAACCCAAATCAATATTGTAACTTGGACTGAGAACACACTGCCATTAAAGTAGCCTTAAGAAACAGAGGAAAAAGATGGAAACATGTTAACAACTATCCAATCTGATGACAACCAGAATTATATTTGTGAGTTTGAACCACAAAACTGAAGAAAAATAACATTAAAAAATATTCAGAATAGGGACAATCTGAGAAAGAAATTTCAGAATATGGACAATCTGAGCAAGAAATTCCAACAAGAGCAACTTAAAAAAGAAAAGAAACGCATTAAGCAACTTAATTAGACAGTAGCCCGGCTCTCACCTGTCCATTCATATCCTTGAAAGTTGAATCTTTTGGAAACCAATTATTATGGTAGGGACGTGAGCCACCTTGAGGCTTGAGCCTGCATTCTTTTCCTTCTTTCCTTTTCGACTCTTTCTCCAATACAGGACACATATCTATCCAACGAAGGGAGGCCGTGAGATGTTAAAACCCCTCCTTATCGAAAGATTTCAATTTTTTAAATGAGATGGTAAGATGGGTCAGAGTGGTGGCCGGCAGCAACAACTCCTCAGGAAAGACTCCACATTTTCTGATTCGCCGCCGATATCCAACCATTCAATAGAGGCCAGGTGTATCTGCAATGAGTTTCTTACATGAGCGGCTGATCACAATACGCTTCAGATTGGAAGGCAATCCCCCTTTTGAAAACGGCTCAACTTCTGGACAATTTTGTATCTCCAAATAACGAAGAGACGGAAGGAATAGGTGCATGTTGTTGGGCATTGATGTCAACCTTTCACAATTGCCGATTTGAAACTCTGCAAGGTTAGGGGCACGCAACCCTCCTTTTGGAAAATCTACAAAATTAGGACATTTCCATATTCGTATTTTTGATATCACTAAATCACCTCCATGTTGTTCTAGAGATTGCAAATTCCTGCACCCTTCGATTTGAATACTCTTTAGATTTGGGAATAGGTCTAATGAAATGGACGTAAGGGAATCACAACAATTTGTCAACAACAATGCTTCAAGGGATGAATATTGCCGGTGCATGGGGAGCTCTAACTTACAATTGTTGATCTCAAGTTTGGCCAATGAAGGAGGATGTATAGGCAACTTTGCTCTCAGCTTAGGGCAGTTCGCAATATACAACTCTTCAAGTTGAGAAAAAATTTCAACTTCATTTTTGCCACCCGAGTGAAGCCATATATCCCAATTCAACATATTCACCAACCTCAAAAATTTCAAACTTCCAAATGGCTTCATTGAAGAATTACTACTATTTCCATAAAACTCTCCACCCACAATAACAACTCCATCCAACCCATCAATGTAGAGTTTATTAAGAAAAGGTAGCTGCCCAAGGGGTGGCAAGACACTACAATATTTGCAGTTTATTAATTCCAACTCAAACAATGATGTAAGCCCTCCTATCCAATCTGGAAAACCTTTCCCGCTGTAGCGCTTGACGGAGAGACTTTTTAAGTTTTCATGGGGCTGCAGATTTTCAAGTACACCTCTTTGACTATCCGAAATACCAAGTACTTCTTCTAGAGGAATATTCCATTCTAACACCAACTTCTCGAGGTAACCCTTCGTCTTCAAGCTTGCATCCAAAGCATCATCGGCTGATCTAACATTTTGGAGCTCTTTAATTAAAAGCTTTCCCCGAAGATTTTTTAGTTTTCCCAATTCTCCAATGCTAGCCCCACTGGCACTGTCATGTTTGCTAACGACAAATTTTGGCAACGTCTGGAGACAATTTAATCTACCCATTTTTATCGGCATCTCCTTTAATTTGTCAGCTAGATCAATTTCAAGATGACGTAAATTAATGAGTTTCCACATATCTCTTGGCAATCTATCCAAATTCCTACACTGTGATAACTTCAACGTTTGCAAATTGCACAAATTACATATGGAATCGGGCAATCTGTTAAATCTTGCCCAAGAAACATCCAAATAACGTAGATATTTCATCTCGCCAATTGAATCAAGCAACTTAGTAATCCTATAGCCTATGCTGCCTAGGGAGGAACTCTTAAGCACAATATTGTCCTTGGCATTTTGTTTTCCCAATACTGTACTCTTGAAAAATCTGATGCAAGGAAAGTGCGCAATTGTTTGGCCTCTAAAAGATCATCTTCAATATCCTGGAATGTACCCCAACTTTTGCCGAAATCCGATACATAGCGAGTCATCTTCACAATTTTTTTTAAACTATCAGTGCCAAATTGCCCAGCCACAAATTTTGCCAAGTCGTTGACAAGATCATGCATTACAAAACCTGACTTATCATGCATTACAATACCTGACTGATAACCCATTACAAAACCTGACTCACCAAAACCTGACTCATCAAAACCTGACTTAGTGTCACGACTTGATTGTTGAAATAATGATCTTGATACAAGAGCATCGAAGCAACGATTGCCAACTTCTTCCATAGTTAGTATTTCGGATTGTTGCAAGAAGCCTTCCGCCATCCATAACAAAACTAATTGATCTTTCTCAAAAATATGATCTTTTGGGAATATCGAACAATAAGCAAAGCATCTTTTTAAATACGAGGGGAGATACTTATAACTTAACCTCAAAGCCGGAAGAATGTCTGTCCCCTCCATGGGAAGATCCCATAAATTGCTCTTCAATATATTCGTCCATCTCTTGACATTTGATTCAGACCACAAGAGATCGCCAATGGCTTTGATTGCTAAAGGTAGACCTTTGCACTTTTCCACAATTTGTGTACCTATTTCTTTTATCTTTGGATCTGCGTTAGAGCTACCATTACGAAATGCATGCTTTTCAAAAAGTGACCAACAATCATCCTTTGGTAATAGCTCTAGATGATGTGGAATAGCGTGCATGGCCGATGCAACGCTTTCATTCCTTGTGGTGACAAGGATCTTACTTCCTCAAGCCCCATATTCCAAGAGTTGGCCTAGGAACTCCCGACAAATGGGTTTGTCACTCCAAACATCATCCAAAACAAGGAGAAATTTCTTCCCCGTCAAATTCTTCTTTAGTATAACTCGACGCTGCTCCGGATTCTTAAATTCAGGACAAGGTAATGAAGTTGCTGCCTCTATAATAGATTTCTCTACCATGGACATAACAAATTCTTCTGAAACACAAAACCATATTTTAAGTTCGAAATGTTCTTCCACCCGACTGTCATTGTATGCCAATTGAGCAAGGGTAGTCTTGCCGATTCCCCCCATGCCAACGATGGCAATCACGCACATTTCATTTCCTCTCGCATCAGACGAGAGCAATAAGTCAATTACTTTTTTCTTGTCCTCATCCCTACCAAAAGTGTCGGACTCTGAGACGTAAGAAGTGGACAACCTTTGATCTGGATATTGTTTTCCCCCAACTCCTACTTGTAGACCCATAAAATCCTTTTGTGTTTTTAGATCTTGTAGTCTATCAAGTACCTCTTCAATTTTTGGCTCTACTTCATTGACAAAAGTATCAAGGAAAGTATTAGAGATGCAGTCAAGTACCTTTTCTGCAGTGGTACTAGATTCAGCGTCCAGCTTTCTTTGCAAGGCTTCAGTAGCAATCTCATCCAAGATGTCCTCTGCGTCGAAGAGAACATCCTTCAACTCGTCAACCCAGTCTTTCATCAAAGGATTCGTAAGTTGCTTTTCTTCCGCGTCTGCAAGCACAGCATTCACAGACAGCACTGCTGTCTTCAATTTCCTAAAGCGTGTTACGGTTAGTTTACTTCCCTTCAAGAAGTCAAGCACCTCTTGAGATATCACTCTGTCAAACAACACGCTGAGTGAAGCAGAGAGAACTGCCAAGCCCACCTCAGCCATGTTTTTCTTCTTCGGAATGAGAGAAATCAAGGGAAATGAAGGAAGGGTTTTTTTTTGCAAACAGCAAAGCAAGCTCAAGTTGCAAGAAAATTCTTCCTGTAATAAAATTAAAGGGTTTTGCTATGCAACTTCTTACTATTCATCTACACTCCACATTTCATATTTTTTAATATTTTTTAATATTTTTTTTAAATTCTTTTTAAATTTTTTTTTTAAACTATTTTAAATTTTTTATTCACACTATTCATATAAAAAATATTTAATAAACTATTCATCCACACTCCACATTTCATATTTTTTAATATTTTTTTTAAATTCTTTTTAAATTTTTTTTTAAACTATTTTAAATTTTTTATTCACACTATTTATATAAAAAATATTTGATAAAAAAAAATTAAAAAAATGATGGAGTGTGGAGTGTGATGAATAGTAAGAGGTCGAGAAGATTATTTCAAAATTAAATAGGAGAAATGTCAGTGGCACATGCCCTGGTCATGGGTCAGTGACTGATTGGTCATTGATTGAATTTCTGAGAAAGTTCGTGTGAGAAAATGATAGTGAGAAATTAAAATATCTTACTATAATAAAATTAAATAGGGAAATGGCTGATCACGCGGTTTAATTAGGTAGTCTGTCATATTGTCAAGATAACTCATAACCTTTTCTAAGAAAATCCTTTTCTTAGTGCTTCATTCCATTAACCTTTTCTCATATGGCAGCTCTCAAAGTAAAAATTTACCTTGTTTCGTGTTAAGATGGTAAATAAGATGTCTTTCTTCTTTAATTTGGAACTAATTACAAAAAGGTTGGCGATGATGCAATATTCAGGAATTCTCTTGGGATTTTTATATGAATGGATCATGGAAATGGAACCTTTGAAAGTTGAACGAGCAATCTGATCTATAATTCAAGATCAACTCATCAACATTATTGCCAATCTCTTTAAACCGACACCAGTATCTTTTTTTGCCTGGAAAATTATCTTCTTTTCCTGCTTTTCTACTTTTGTTTTGTTCTATTTGCCAATCTGAAAGTCGATCCGGAGGAAAAGAAAGGACAGTCAAAAGTTTCTTTACTTGATGAACATCCATCCTCCACAAAATCCTTATCTAAATATATTATGTCACAAAACTAAACATTATAAAAAATTTGCGATATTTGAAAATAAGAAGAATTATTGCTTCTTATCCGAGAAGTCAAATGGAGTTGGGGCTATGAATATCCTGCTGTCGATGGAGTGAACGCGGCCAATATTTCAAACATGTCTCTTTCAGTATTTATGGAGGGGTAGATAATAAGGAAAATGATAGCATTACCCAATGAATACCGTACTAGATGCCATACCTGTCAAGGTACTGGAACGAAATATTTCGGTACCGGTACCGTTTCGTGTACCGTTTCGAGATAGTCGATATGTGAATAAATTATATATATAAATGTATATATATAAATTATATTTTAAAATAATAGTCTATATATGAATAATTCATGTATAAATGCATAGATATATAAATTATAAATAGTCTAGTCTAAATTGGGAGTCAAAAAATAAGCTTATGTTTGAAAAAACTGAAAAAAAAAAATGAAAGGGCGAAATATCGGCCAGTACAGGCCGTTACGGCCGGTATTTCTGCCGGTACGAAACGAGAACATTTCTGTACCGGTCCGGTGGCCGGTATGGAAAATTTCGGCCGTACCGGACAGTACGGTACGGTATTTTAAACTTTGGCATTACCACCCTCCTACTATCTATTTATTATTTTTTTTATTTTTATTTTTTTAAAGTATTTTTTTAACATCCTTAATGATTAAAAAAATTAAAAAAAATATATAACTTTACTAATACTCACTTCGTTAATTATTAAATAAAATTAAAAATTAAAAAAAAAATTAAATATAAAAAAATAATAGATAAATAGTAATAAGATAGTAAAATCGTTAATCTTTTTCAAAATGCCTGTCCTGGTCAGTTGCCTACCACGAAAAGAAAGAGAACTTGGAGGACATTGCCTTTATAAAAGAAAGATGGCAATCCATAAATTATTATTTCTATTTGCTCATACGTGCAATAGGTTAACTGAGTGTCAGGTTTTAGTTGGTTATGATATAAATTGTCAATTTTAACAGTTTTTAGTGTAGTTTAAAGAAAAGTAGTAGCACCTCTCAAATGTAAATTATGATCCCGTTTACTTATACAGATGAGATGAAATGAATTACTTTTTATATTTTGTTTGAAAGTTTGGAAAAATTATAATGATTCGGTAATGATTAGATGAAAAAAAATTAAAAACTTGAACTTGAAAAGTGTTTGCATTTGATAGTTTTTAGATATTGATATGAGATGAAATAAAATGGAATGAAACTTATCTATGAAACTAAACGGGACCTAAATATTTATTTAGTGAAAGTTTTGAAAGCTTTTGACGTACAACACAAATATTAACATGAGAGGCGCATCTAGCCGGTTTGGCTGATTTTAACCAAGAAACAACCCTCTACTAATTATATGCCACATCAGACATTACACATAACAGATATAAGATTTAGAGGTGGCAATATATGACACGATTTGTTAACCCAACACGAACACGACACGATAAAAGTGAGTTAGGGTTTACCCTTAACGGGTTCGGATCAAAATGGGTTGACTCGTTAAGACACGATTGCTTAAAGGGTCACTAACAGGTCAACCCGTTATGAAAATCAAATTTACCTTTATACCCCTTAAACCTAAAACTAATAAACCCTAACTCTAACTTAAGTCTCTAGCCCCCCCCCCCCCAGTTTTCGAAATTCATTTTGAATCTTCACATTCTTCCTCCTCCTTCTTAGTTGCGAACCCACGCTGCCCCCTCCTCCACTTCTCCATGGTGGCGCCACCCCCCTTGTTAGAGTCCTTGTTTCTCCTTACTGTAATGCTTACTGGAATGTATGAGGCTTCGAATGGGAATGGAAGTTTACTGCCATACACTAGTAATAGGTTGCACTACACATGTTCGATGAATTGAAAGAAACAAGTATGAAGAAATGCAGGAATATTTTGAATTGCTACGTTGGAACTCATTTGAGGTAGTCCCTTCCTCCTGGTAACAAACTACAGCTATGAATTCACTCAACGTCCGAATGCGTTCCACTCAGGTCCCGTCCTTCCCAAATACAGAAAAACTCTAACTGACTCGCAGGCTACACTAACGTTACCTGCTACTTACTATGACTGACAAAACGCACCGTTTTGGTTATAACCCAAAACACTGCATCTTACAACTGAATAAAAGTAAATTGCTTGCTAAAGAAAAACGCCCCGTTTTGGCCTTTAAGAGTCCACAAACGTTGCGTATGACAACTGAAATGAGGCTAAAAGCTTCTAATAAAAGGAACGCACCGTTTTGGCCTTATAAGCCAAAACGCTGCGTCTTACAGTGGCAACCAGTTCCACTCTAATGCAAACGACACCGTTCCCGCTTCTTATTACTTCAGATCAGCTCCAGTTCACTTCACTTCGATGCTTCCTGTCTTCATTCCAGCTTAGGTTTTCTTCCTTGTTTTCGGTGTCATAACAAATCCCCCATTCTTCACAGCACCTTGCCCACAAGGTGCGGGTAAAGCTGCCATTGCTTCCACAGTCTCTCCCACGAGTTCTCTTCATCTTGCAATCCCCTCCATTTAACCAAGATTTTAGTTACCCCACGGCTTCCCTCTTTTCTCAGTCGACGATGTACCACCTTTTCAGGCTCAGGAAGAACTTCACCTTGCGAATCGACAGGAGGGAGGGTGGCTAAAGGCTGGATTGAGTTTCCCACCTTCCTTTTGAGGCATGATACGTGGAAAGTAGGGTGTATTCGGGATGATGGTGGTAGCTTAAGCCGATAAGCAACCTGGCCGATCTTCTTCTCTATCTGGAATGGCCCGAAGTACCTTGGAGACAACTTCATATTTCGGTGGTGTGCTACGGATTTCTGTCAGAAGGGTTGTAACCTCAGGTATACCCAATCCCCTTCTTCAAATGTTCTCTCGATCCTATGCTTGTCAGCTTGTACTTTCATTCGGTTTTTTGCTCCTTCCAAATTCTCCTTGAGAATTTTGATAATTTTGTCTCTGCCTTGTAATGTTTGGTCCACCGATTGATTGTTTGAAGTTCCTGGTATGTATGATAGGAGTAGTGGTGGGGGGTACCCATAGAGGGCTTGGAAAGGTGTCATCTTCGTAGCTGTGTGATAAACGTATTGTACCACCACTCTGCGAATGGTAGCCACTGTGACCATTTCTGAGGTGTGGTTCCGACATAGCATCGTAGGTACCCTTCCAAGCATTTATTTAGGGCCTCTGTCTGTCCAACAGATTAGGAATGGTAGGCAGAGCTTAGATTAAGAGCTGACCCCAGTAAGGAAAAGAAAGATTGCCAAAAAGAACTCACAAATATTGGGTCCCGATCTGTCACGATGGTTCGGGGTAGACCGTGTAACTTGAACACATGATTCACGAATAAACTAGCCACCCTAGTTGCTGTATAAGGGTGGGACAAGGGTATGAAGTACCCGAATTTTGTGAATCTATCCACAACCACTAAGATCACATTAAAACCACTAGACTTGGGCAACCCTTCAATAAAGTCTATGGAAATGTCTGTCCAAGCTTGTTGGGGCACGGGTAAGGGCTGAAGCAACCCCGCTGGCGGTGTTGTCTCATATTTCACTGCTTGACAGATCACACACTCTTTCACTACCTTTTTTATGTCTTTTTTCATGCCCTTCCAATAAAAATCTCGTTTCGCCCTTTGATAGGCTCTTAAATAACCTGAATGACCACCCATAAGATTATCATGTATATATTGCAAAACTTTTCCTTTAAAAAAAGAATCTGCTGCAATGACTATTCTGCCTTTCTTCAGTAGTAACCCTTGCTGCATCTGGTAATTTCTGGGTAACACAGTAGCCTCCCTTACTTGTTTAAGGATCTCCTTAAGCTCCGTTGACTCTTCATAGCTGGCCTTAAGTTCCTCTACCCATTCGGGTGTTGGAAATGTTATCATAGCTAAGGTTCCACCTTCTAACTCGCTTTCTTCCTCTTTTCTCGGCAATGCATCTGCTACCACGTTTTGCTTTCCCTTCTTGTAAGTAATAACAAAATCGTACCCCATTAACTTGCTCACCCACTTTGGCTGAGTTACAGTTCCCACACGCTGCTCCAACAGAAATTTTAGGGCCTGTTGGTCTGTTCTAATCACAAAGGATTGCCCTAGCAGATAGGGTATCCACTTTCTCACCGCCGTTACTAGCGCGAGATGCTCCTTCTCATATGTGGAGAGAAGGAGTTCCTTCCCCTTTAAGGCCTTGCTCATATAAGCCAGTGGCTGCCCCTCCTGCATCAGAACTGCCCCCATTCCTCTACCACTCGCATCACACTCAATTGTGAATGGTCGGGTGAAATCCGGCAACCTAAGTACCGGGGGTTGTGTTACAGCCAATTTCAGCTCCTTAAAAGCTTCGGAGGCATTCTCATTCCATAAAAAAACATGTTTTTTTAATAAATCTGTCAAGGGTGCAGCAATAGTCCCATACCCTTTTATGAACTTACGGTAATAACCCGTCAACCCTAAGAATCCTCGCAAAGACTTGACATTGGCTGGTATAGGCTAGTCCAGGATCGCAGCCACCTTTTGTGGGTCAGCCATCACACCCTTGTCATTGATAATGTGCTCCAAATAATCCACTTCCTCAACCCCAAATTAACACTTTGACAACTTAGCATACAACTGGTTTTTCTATAGTACCTCCAGCACCACACTCAAATGCATCAAGTGATCTGTCCAGCAGCTGCTGTACACTAAAATATCATAAAAAAAAACTAATACAAATTTCTCAAATAGGGTTGAAACACCTCATTCATCAGCTCTTGAAAAGTTGATGGGGCATTAGTCAACCCAAAGGGCATTACAAGGAACTCATAGTGCCCCTCATGAGTTCTAAAGGCTGTTTTTGCTATGTCCTCGAGTACCACCTGGATTTGGTGGTAACTGGACCTCAAATCCAGTTTTGAAAAAACCACCGACCCATGCAACTCGTCTAAGAGTTCATCAATAACGGGAATAGGAAACTTATCCTTTATGGTCTCATGGTTAAGTGCGCGATAATCCACGCACATACGCCAACTCCCATCTGCCTTGCGGACCAAAAGCACCGGAGAAGAGAAAGGACTTGAGCTAGGCCTTATTACTCCAGTGTCTAGTAATTCAGCCACTATCTTTTCAATTTCAGACTTTTGGTAGTGCGGGTAACGGTAAGGTCTAGCGGTTATGGGTTGAGTTTCGCCTTTAAGGGGTATTCTATGATCTTGGGGCCTTGAGGGTGGTAGCCCTTTTGGAATCTCAAACACTGTGGCAAATTGTGATATCAGCTTTTCACTTTATCTCCTCCACCCGAAGGTCTCAGTACATGGGTCTCAGTAACAAGCTACAGAAATAACCCTTTTCCCTTTTGCATGGCTGTAATCATTGACTTTTCCCCCTTAGCAAGGGTTGAGCCTTCCAACTTCAATCCCAACAACTCAACATTCTTTCCGAAATATAGAAATTTCATGGACAGCTCATGAAAATCCCACATAATGGGCCCAAGTGCCTCCAACCAATCCACCCCAAGAACGACATCACAACCTCCAAGAGGTAAAACATAAAAAGAGGGATGAAATGATATACCTTGCACCTTGATTGTGGCGTTGCCGCAGTAGCCTAGGCCTCGTACCACCTTCCCGTTAGCCACCTTGACAACTATTTTCTTAGTCTTATCAACCTCTAGTTTGGCTGTTCGTGCAATAGATGGGTCCACAAAGCTGTGTGTTGACCCGGAGTCAACCAAAAGAACCACGGGTATACTTCCCATCCATCCCCTTAGTCGCATGGTCTTAGAACTCGGGGTGCCTGTGATTGCATTCAATGAAATCTCAGGTTCCACTTCCATTTCCTGCAGTGGTTCAGCAGGTATAGTAACTTCCTCTCCACCTTCCTCCTCCTCCACTTCTTCAACTCCTTGTAGAAGGTAGATCTTGGGTTTTTTGCAATTGTGGTTGGGGTTCCATTTCTCGTCGCAATGTTTGCAAAGTCATTTTTTACACTTTTCATCCCACGTCGTAGAAAAAACTTTTTTGATGGGTGGGCTGAACTTCTGGTTGTTATTCCTGGTAGCACCATTATACCCATAAGAAATTGTTGCTGAAATTAGGCTGCCCCTTCTCCCCCGAGAACTTCATTGGTTTCTTAGCACTATTGAGGTATTCTTCTTGGATTCGTGCTAACCCAAATGCTGCTGTTAAGTTGTGTGGGTTAAACATGTGAAAAGGTAATCGTATCTCATCCTTTAAACCACTTAAAAAGAAAGTTAACTTATGGTGTTCGGTAAGGCCCCTTACTCTATTTGATAGTGCCTCAAAGCTGGCCTTATAAATAGCCACCGTAGTGACTTGCTTCAACCTCGTTAATGTCTCCAAAGGGTCGTCATACGCTGTTGGACCAAAACAAACCAGCATAACCCGCACCAAGGTCTCCCAACTCACAAACTGGGCTGTGTCTAAGGCCTCTTGGTACCACACCAAGGCATCTCCCTCCATGTGATATGAGGCTAGCAGTAGCTTTTAGGCAGGGGTGGTTTGATGGTATTCGAAGTATTGTGAAGCTTTAAAAACCCATGCTGAGGGGTTTTCACCAGTAAAATGAGGAAAGTCTAAACGAATACCTCTTAGGTTTGGCCCCCTTTGTGGCCCATGCTCATTATCTTGTTGGTTTTACAGGTCCCACGCCATGTTTCCCTGATGAGCAACCAAGGTTCGAACCATTTCAGTGAGCTGGTCCAGCTGTTCATCGATGGTGGTGAAGCGTGTTTGGGTTTCTTGATGGTTCTCTTCCAAGGCATCGATCTGCTACTGCATCTGCTTGGAGCGTGTTGCATCAGCCATGGTTGTGTTAGATTGGTATTCTGGATTTCTGGGTAGCTAGGTGGATGGAAATGAAATGGTTTTATGGGTTTATGGATTTCTGGATTGTAAGGGTTGGTTGATTGTACTGGATTGATGTAGTTAGGTTTGGCTTGCGGAAGGCTTGGTCTAGGTAGGATCGGTGCTCAAGTATGATACCACTTATTATCATAACCTGGCTCTAATACCATTTGTTATGAACCCACTAGGTAGAACTCACCCTTGAAAATTAACTTACAAGGGAAGGGTGCCTAGGGGCTTATAAACCATCAACCAATCCCATACTTAGTTGATATGGGATCTAAACAACCACCACGCTTCGCAACCAACGTCCACGGCGGTCCCAGCGCTCACACGGGCTGGTTGTGCTCTAGGTCTTTTTCCTAGCTCTGGGCGAACACTGACATACCGGCATCAACCCCCGTGCCGCAAGATTGCAATCGTCGCAACATGGCCTTAGATATGAGGTGGCTCTGATACCCCTTGTTAGAGTCTTTGTTTCTCCTTAATGTAATGCTTACTGGAATGTATGAGGGAAGGAATGGGAATGAAAGTTTACTGCCATACACTAGTAACAGGTTGCACTACACATGTTCGATGAATTGAAATAGTGGAAACAAGTATGAAGAAATGCAGGAATATTTTGAATTGCTACGTTGGAACTCATTCGAGGTAGTCCCTTCCTCCTGATAACAAACTACAGCTATGAATTCACTCAACGTTCGAATGCGTTCCACTCAGGTCCCGTCCTTCCCAAATACAGAAAAACTCTAACTGACTCGCAGGCTACACTAACGTTACCTGCTACTTACTATGACTGACGGGACGCACCTTTTTGGTTATAACCCAAAACACTGCATCTTACAACTGAATAAAAGTAAATTGCTTGCTAAAGAAAAACGCCCCGTTTTGGCCTTTAAGAGTCCACAAACGTTGCGTATGACAACTGAAATGAGGCTAAAAGCTTCTAATAAAAGGAACGCACCATTTTGGCCTTATAAGCCAAAACGCTGTGTCTTACAGTGGCAACCAGTTCCACTCTAATGCAAACGACGCCGTTCCCGCTTCTTATTACTTTAGATCAGTTCCAGTTCACTTCACTTTGATGCTTCTTGCCTTCATTCTAGCTTAGGTTTTCTTCATTTTTTTCGGCGTCATAACACCCCTCCAATTCTCTTCACGGTGACGCCGCCCCCTGCGTCTGTTGGGACCCCATCAAAAACCACCCTAAGACAAGGTCCTAGACATGTATGGACAATAAAGATCAGGCCACTTCTAGAATCAAGGCTAGCCAAGGCTAACCAAGGGCCAAGACATATCACGAGCCATATTGGCCATGCAAGACCATATCATTTATTTATCTTTATTTATTTTATTTAATTATATTTCAAGGGACCTATTGGGGGTTTCCACTTTGTAATCTCTATAAATAAGACCCTTAGGCATTTCATTTTACATCTTTTGACAATTTGGTAAATCCCTAAGTGGGTGGATTATTGTTCTTGAGATCACCTTTCGGTGCTTAGCACTTGGGTTACTTGGGTGCAATTCGTGAATCCCTAGTAGAGGATCATCACCTTGCAATTCGTGAATAGGTGGTGATTCAATCTATCTTATTTCATCATTGTGCAATTCGTGAATCAATGGTGATTTATCTATCTATCTTATGAGTATTGTTTTTGTTCCATTCCATTGTCTATCTTTGTTTCATCATCTTGCAATTCGTGAATAGGTGTTGATTCAATTATCCATCTTGTGTCTATGTTCTTCATTCTATATTCAAAAACTCAAAAATACATTGTTCTTATCTTTTCTTGTTTGTTCTTATATTTTCCATCTTGTTCATCTTTACTTTCTTGCAAATCAAAGACATCCTAAACCTCAATCTTAGTATTATTTGATTTCTCAAAATATCCATATAAACCATAAAGAGTCTTCATATTCCTTTGTTGAGTCCATTCATCATTTGTTCATACAATTTTCCACGTGATCACAAGTATTTCCATTGTTCATATATTGACTTGCATCCCTCCATCTCACAAACACAATCCATTCACTTATTTGATCTTTCCCACACAAATAGTTCGGCCAACACATTGTTTGCCCTACTTTCCATATTCATCAATTCCATAAGACCTAGCCTTCATCATCTACACAAACCCTAGCCAAAATCCACTAAGCCTCCATCTTCCCATATTTGTCACTTACCAAAACTAGCCTCCATCCATCCAACAAAGCCCTAGTCAAAACCCTTGTCTTCCACAAACCCTAGCCATCCATCAAGAGTCCCACTTGGCAACTTCCTTTATTTTAGGAAAGTTGACTCATCCTAATCAATTTCATAAATCCTACCAATCCCAAAACCATCTCCTAAACTTGAGGAATCCTAACCCTAGCCACCCTTCATCCAACTTAACCCTAGACTCCCACAAGGTAATTCCTACCACTTAGGAATCCTTATCCCATCTTCCAAATAATCCAAATTCGAAATCCATCCTTTACCTTAGTCAAACTTCAACTTCCCAACAACTCCCATGCATCTTACCATTTAGAATCAACCCTAGCCACCTTACCCATCATCCCAAGCCTATCCTACATGTCCATATCCCTTGATTTAAAGAATTTTCATCCCATTGTCAATCCCTTAAATCTCTCCATCCCTCCAATATCTCAAGCCAATTAAGACTTACCTCAATAGCCAAGACCGAATCCCAATCCTCTTCCATCTTCTAAATCCAATCCCTACAATCAATCAATCCCTAGAATCACTCCATTCCTAGAATCTCTCAAGTCAACCAAAGACTTCCCACCTCTTGCCATATTCAAATCATACCTTCCTTATCTTACCATAACCAAATCTCATCTTCCATATCCAATCCCTCAAACCACTCATTCCCTAGAATTACTCAAATTAATAGAAGCCTATCATCCTATCTTGCCATATTCAAATCTCATCTTCCATCTCCAAATCCCTAAACTCAAGGAACAACCCTAGACCCATTCAAACACAACTCCTCTTCATCCTTAACCTAATTCCCATCTTTCCCAAAGTGACTCATCAATCAAGGAGTCCTAGCCTCATCCAACCACATCCTTCCAACCCTAGCATCTCATCCTACACTCCAACCCTAAGCCAACTCATCCCAATCTCGAAATTCCCCTTAGCCACCATCTAAACCATAGCCTATCTTCATCATATCAACCCTAATCATCATCCAAGAGGGCCCAACATCAAGGGCAACCCATAAGCCGTTCCACATTGCATCAAACACGCATATTCACCACTTAGATCGCCCGAACTCATCATCATCATCATCATTACCATCACTAAACACCATACCTTCATTAACCTAGGGACCCATCATTGCCATCATACGTGCCATTATTGGCCAAAGACCAAGCAAGAAGACTTGACACTCGGCCACCATCACTACCAAGGCGAGCTCGTGGACTTAGTGTTTAGGGACAAGACCGGGGTCCCTAACAGTCCAGTTCTCTTCACGGTGACGCCGCCCCCTTCCAGTTCTCTTCATGGTGACACTGAGTCACCCAGAAATATATAGAGCCACGGATTCACACTGCCCGCCGCCAGCGCCCCGTCGTCCACGCCCGTTGCCCACTCTGCATCGCCCACTGTAAGTCAATCCAGCCTTTCCACAGCGATACTCTTGATTGTATGAAATGCTTGTAACGAGGAATGTAGTGACTAAGATGAATAAATGGGGATGAATATTCTTGTGTTTCTGTTGTGGTGTTGATTGTTGAATGGTTTACATCCATGTATAATTGTATTAAAGAAACTAGAGAAATGTAAGGAAATGTTTCTATGTTGATTGGTTGTAATGATGGATGTAATATATTGTAAAGGAATACTGTATGGAGAAAGAATGGGAATGCACGGGAATTGTTTGATAAAAAGCTCAGAAGAGCCATTGATTCATGTGTAGAACTCATTCATAAGCTCTGGAAAATAAGTCCTAGTTGATTTTCTTTTGGATTTAAGTTTGAATATAGCTACAATAGCTTCCATATATATTATCAC
The DNA here is from genome assembly GCA_003123785.1 of Pterocarya stenoptera. Lineage (NCBI taxonomy): Eukaryota > Viridiplantae > Streptophyta > Magnoliopsida > Fagales > Juglandaceae > Pterocarya > Pterocarya stenoptera. The sequence continues at coordinate 173,070 of QEOT01006659.1, forward strand.
AATTAAGTACTTATGTGCAAACTATACAATACAGCTAAAACTTTGTTCTTTGCTGAATATTAAAAAACAAGTTGAGTTATTAAATTATGTTTTTATTATTATTATTATTATTGACCTAGTTATGATGTTGAGCATGTCAATTCCATTATTCCAGTAATAGCTAGAAAAAATACAATACAGAGAACGGGGAGCCTGTTGAACTGAAATGGGTTTGAAATTTTTTTGTAGTGTTCTTGAACTCTATCTGTAGTAGCAAGTTAAGTTTCTCATTCTAAAAATTCAACTATATATATATATGCATATTGCATCTATAAATGTCATTTTCACATGAAAGTTTGCTACATATGCACATGTCATGAAATACATTTTTCAAGCATAGCATGAAAATAAATTTGTCACGACCCCAAAGGCTAGGATGAGAAATTATCCTAGTGGAATTCCTCTGTCCACTCTTGAGTGAGTAAAAATAGAGTGGTAACCCCTGGGTTGACAAAGAACCATGGGTTTCGAGTGGAATCTTTTTAAAGAATGCCGGAGCGAAGTTGTATATGATACCTAATGCTAGTGGGTGCATTTATTAAAATGAAATGTTATAATGATGATATATGTTATGATGAAATGTTATGATACCAATACATTAAGAACGATGTTTGTAGATAAAGACGTAGTGTCAGTGTGAGTTGTGCTACGGTTACCGACAGGTGCTCACGGTGCATATGAGGAACCGTGTTGCTACCATACGTTTGTTAATGATGGCTTTAATAATGATAAAATGCTATATTTTTTAAAGCAATGAGGTACGAAATGTTTTTGAAATGAGAAAGAGAAAAATGTTCTCTGAAAGAAATGTGCATTAAAGTTTTTCTGAGAAATGTTGAGGAACCTGGATGGGAGAAAAATACGGATGTTTTCTACATATCATTGCATGCATCTCGTGTTTATCATTAATCATGCATATCTTATCTATGTGTAAGTTGGTTGTTTAACTTATTAAGATTTCAAGTAAATCTCACCCTTATGGACCCACTATTATTACCTCCGGAATGATAGAAGTTGTGTCAGGACCGGTAATGGACGAACAGGATGGACCACTGGATACAGATGGTTGAAGAGGAGCCGAACCTTGAGCGAAGACTAGATATAAGTTTGATGCTCATAAGCATTGACTTTTCATACTTAAGAGCATATGTAAGAGTTTATTAACCATGGAACTTGGATTAAGTATTTTGTATTAAGGAAATGCTATACTTAGTTTAAATTTAGGGTTATTAATATTATTGGGATGTTTAGTTCATTCTGGTATAAATTTTTACAAGTGACCCTATTTTTCGCTACGATTATTGCATACTGCTCGTTGCATAGTAGAATGCATTACATATTAATTGTCATAAATTGAGATATGTCTAACGCTCCAAATCTCCATTACATCCCAAGCGGGGGTTTGCGGGCATCACACTTCTATATATGATTTCTTTATATATTACTATGTTTATATAATGCATTCAAAGAATATATTCACTTGTTAGCTATACAAATAAGTTTAAAGTATTGAGAAATACCATGAGTTATGGTATTAAGTACACTGGGTTTTCTTTGGTTGAAGGAGGTTTCATTAGTTTGTAAAGGGATATACTAATGCCAGTGGGGAACTGAGCATGATGATCATCAATTTATAAGATATTAACCTTTGCTGGAGGAGCAGTTTCTTAGGGATCAAAGAAGCAAATTGACTCAACCAAGGAGGTTGAGCTTATAGCATTGGTTTCTTGTAGCAAAGAGGTAGAATGGCTAAGAAATTTATTGTTAGAGATCTTGATTTGGCTAAAACCTATGACACCAATATCTTTGCATTTTGGTAGTCAGTCTACACTGTCATGGGTCTATAGCCATTCATAAAATGGCAACTCCATGCAAATTGGATTAAGACATAGTTATGTAAGGCAATTAGTCACAAATGGAGTATTTACAAATGATTTTGTGAGATATTTCCAAAAATTATCTATTAACTAAAAAACTTTCAAGGGAGTTGGTGTAGAAAACATCAAAGGCGATGAGACTAAAGTCTATACAATAAAATCACCAATAATTAAAACTTGACTGAGGCCCAGCCCACAGTAAGGCCCAAAGCCAGGCCAGTCCAAATTTTGACTAAATTTTTTCAAAATCACTTCAAGTCAAATTATGAGCTACAGTAAATGAATAATCAAAGCCATATTTGCTGAGTTACTGTTCACCAACCAAAAGAATATTTTATTAAAAAGTATTCTCACTTTTTTCACTCACTCCCTTCCTTCCCTTCCTCTTCCTTTTTTTCTTCTTCCTTTCTCTTCTTTCTTCTTCATGTTAAATAATTTGTTTGGATAGTAAAAATTAAATTATTAATTAATATATGGAGTGTATTTGTAAAATTTAAAAAATATTAAAAAATATAATATTATATTATTATTTTGACTTTGAAATATCTAGTCCAATGTAGATTAACCTCTTCAAATGTTTTTTCAAGTTTTAGTCAAAAGTTGGACTTGGCAATGGCTAGGTCATTGCCAATGCTCTGAGGAAAAGCCTAGCCCATCCCTCAAAACAGCATCATTTTGGCCCTAAGATGTCAAACCCTAATACCCTCATTCTCCTTCTTTTTCTTTACTTCTCTCTTTTCCTCCATGCATCGTCCCCACCGCTCACGTGAGTCCCTACTGCCTGGGAGTCTGTGACTCCCCCAAATTCCACTTGGGATCAGACGGACATTTGAAGCGTCGAGACATGCAACACAAGGTTACCTGCCCCTGTTCATGACATATAAGATACAATGTTCCTAACATGCATGTAGCATTATGCAATATTTGCAGCGGATAATTTTTTTTTTTAGTAATACTATGCACCAAACTGAAATATCCCAAATACTTAAAACGTACTTCATACATAATGACATACTAAACAACTGAGATCACAACACTAGTCCAAAATAGCTGCGATCAAAAGAGTGCTGGAAATTGAACTCCACAATACAAGTGGTAATATGAGGTAACTACTGTACTATCATCTAAGTCGCACTGTCACTTAGTCGACCGTTTCCAGTTGGTCGATTCTGGGTTCTCCTTCAGATCCTGTAACAAGATCTACCATTCGGGGGGAATGGTAGTTGGGACTACCACATTGAGATTTGATTACGAATCTCAGCAAGTTAACAAAAAACCTTCACACAAGTTAATAATGCATGCATGGCAGTAAAAGCATGAATGCATAATCAAAATCATAAATAATCATACCATAACTTAACATACAGCATAACATAACTGTCATAATATAAACTAAAGCATGAACTGAACTTGACTTGCTTAAACTAAACTGGACTTAAACTGATACTTGACTTAACAAGAACTTGATCTGAAACTTGACTTAACATGAACTTAAACTGACTTCTTTACTTAATATGAACTTGGACTTGAATTCTGAAACTTAACATAACATGAACTTGAACTTAAACTTAAACTTAACTTTTCATGAGCTTGAACTGACTTCTTTACTTATCATGAACATGATCTGAGACTTAACATGAACTTGAAATATATTCTTATCTCATGGAATTACCATGATGCTCTTGTCTCGTGGGTTTACCACGATAACGTAGTCTTATCTCACGGAATTACCATGATACTCTTGTCTCGTGGGGTTACCACGATAGCGTAGTCTTATCTCATGGGATTACCATGATATCGTATTCTTATCTCATGGGGTTACCATGATTGAGTATTCTTATCTCATGGGGTTACCATGATTTAACAATAACCATGAACTAAACAATAACTTAACTGTACGAAGACATACATGAACATAAGTTGAAAGACATGACGTACTTGACAGAAAATATTTTGTAGCATGACATAACATGTGACAGACAACATTTTTAACATGGCATAACATGTAACAGTCAACATACTTAACATGACATGCTTGAAACAATGAATATTACATGACATGACATACATGTAACAAATGGCATACTTAACTTAACATGACATACTTGCAATGTATAACAATACATGACAGAATATCTTGTGTAATAAATGAATAACTCATGACAGAATAAATTCTGTGTTACAGATAAATATGTAATGACTTGGCATGACACATGTTATAACATACATACATACACTGTAGTTCCTTTACTTATCACTCATACACATTAAACTGCTAGTAAGTTAAAAGCTAACTTACCTCGGTCTTCGCGTTTTCTAGGCAAAAACTCAAGCACGATCACGAAGAACTGAAAGTAATGATTTCTAAAAGTTAGGACTTAATCACTAACAATTAGAAATATGGAAAAATGCCAACTTAGAGTAAAATTACCATTTTACCCTTTACATATGGGAAAATGACCATTTTATCCCTAACTTAAGGATTTTGCATCATAACTCCAAAAATTATCAAAATTTACATACCTCATGTAAATTTTGTCCTAAACTTAAATATCAACTTAGAAAAATTTAAAACTAAACACAACCATTAAAACTCTATAGGGCCGAAATTTTACATAGGCTATTTCCTTTGATTTTTGTTTCTAAGTTGTTTTGATCAACCTCTTGATCCATGACTTATAAAGATGTGATCTTCAAACCAAAACATCACATGGTTTTAAAATGTGTCCTAAAACAGATCCAAACTTCAAACTCAAGATCACATGGTTAAAAACCAATCAAAACATAAATTTAGCCAAGAACATCATCACTTTGGCCTAACTGAATAACTCCTTGCATAAAATTTCATATCTTTGAAACTAACATCAAATATATTCAAAACAACATTCTAACATGTATATAAGATGCTTAGGATCCTCAAATAAAAATATCAAAGCCATTGGATTAGGATTAAACCATAAAAGATTTAAACTTTCTCAAAACATAAACTGTTTTTCCTCTTCCAGTTTCTAAGTTTCTAGATCTAAGAAAATATTTCACCAAAACTTTTAATAATGCAACAAATCCTTAACATATAATCATATACACATGTTAACAGTACTCCATAAACATTTCGGATCAAGATCTATCCATTAGCTTGGTCAAAAACTCCAAACTACAACACACTCTCCAGTTTATCGCCCAGATTAACCTTTTTGGGGTTTGAACAACTTTTTATCAATCAAATGATCTCTAAATGGAACAAATAAGATATCCACGTAAACTAGACTAAAAAAATAACAACTTTAATGAAGGAAACTTTGTGATAAAATACTTACAAAAGCTTCACATAAGGCACTCAACAGAGACCAGAAAAACTGCCCGAGAGAGTCTTTTGTGTTCTATCAAGGAAAAATGTAAAGGAGAGTTTCTTTTCGTGGGAAGTGGACTGGAGAGACTCTAACATAGGTTATGGAAAGTGATAGGACTGAAAGAGAGCTTGAGTGTTAGCCTTTTCTTCCCCAAAAAATCAACCCAAGATCTTTTCTCAAGATGGAGTGTGAGAGTGAAAGAGTGAGGTGGCCCTTTAGATATTTTTCTTCAAAACCTTCTAGAATCTCTTTTGGAAGATCTATTCAGACAAGTGGGGGTGCAAACTTAGCCAAGAAGTAATACTAATGAGATCAAATTCGTGGGCCTTAATGGGCCTAAACCGAATGGGCCTCAATTTTGGGGTTTAAAGAGGGTTTGGGTTGCTATCAAGCCCAAATCCAATATCACTTGGCCCAATCAATTTTCCAAGGTTAACAAGGTTGGATTCAACCATATAGGATTTCACTAGGGTGGAAATCCTTTTTGGTTTGGAACAATTTGATTGGTCTAATGGAATAAGGTTTTTGCTTAGGTGGCATGATCTCACACCTTGATTCCTTCAAATCCATCAAACGTTCCTCATGGTGCCAAGTGTCTAATACTATTCACCATGTGTGGCTAAGATCTTGTCAAGTGTCCAAATAAAACTTCTCTAATCTAATTTGGACATTCCACACTATGATTTTGAAACACTGCAATTGGAGCGCTTACCAAGGTTACTATTCACTCCAGAAAATGAATCATAAACTTTACACTAAAAAAATTCTTAAATATTCATATTAACCTACACTGAAAATCGTTAACCGAAATTCAACTTCGAAGTGCTTCTAAAAATAATTTCATAGTTTTAAACAGACGTTTCGTCCGAAAATATGAAAATAGACTTATTGCGCCATAAAATTCTAAATAATCAACTGAGTCTAATGGCACAGACCATAATGCATTCTGACACTTATAACTACCTCAAATAATTAGAATCGCACTTCTGGCCCCATAGTGAGTGATAACACAGACTATGTTGATAGACTAAAACTTATGCGATTGGTCGATTCGTTCACGAGGTTCCTAAAGTCAATAAAAATTCTACCGTTGAATTTCTTGCGGGCTATTACAGAGTCTGCATAGTGCCCCTGCACAACAATAGAAGCCCCACACGTCACAGCTCGCCTAGCCCTCCACTACTGCCGTCTGACCATTGCCCACTTTCCGCAATTGCAACCAAGCACTGTGGCGCCCATGAAGGGGGTTTCCCGGCCTATAATAGGCCGAGACTCCTCCCCCTCTAGCCATTGCTCTATTCCCTCCTGCGTCCTCACTCTCCTCCGTCACTGCCGTCCTCCACACTCTGTCACCGCTTTTCACCATGATCCTCCCCACCATCTACCTCTCTAATTTTCTCTCAGTCTTTCTCTCTCTCCTTCTCGTTCTCTATTACCCCCTTTCTCTCTCTCTCTCTCTCTCATTTTTTCCCTACATCAAAACACCCCACCCTGTCTCCCTCTTCTCAATGAGTCACCGCCATAGCCAAACTTCCCTCACTGCCACCATTTTCCATCGTGGTTTGACATCGAGATTTGACTGGTAAGCCCTCAGTCTCTCTCTCTCTGTTTGGGTTGATTTTCTGCCACCTGCATCGTGCTCCTCCTTGTCTAGTGTTGCTGTAGTGGCTCCTCCATCTCTTGGTTTCCCCTCCTTGTCTTTCCTTGGCTCTCTATCTCTCCCTCGTCTTCACTACCTCTCTGTCCCAGCAACGCTCGCACGTACGCGCACACACTTGCCCCTTCTCTGTCCAAGACTCCCAAGACCACTTGGAGGGCTGCCTCAACACCCACTTATAGGAACAACCACGACCAGCAAGTAGAGCTCGGGATGCTTCGATCATCCAGAAAGTTTACCTCTACGTAATAAGTGATTCTATGGACTAACCTTAAAAATATTATCGATAGAATTGTTAATTCTGGACTGTGTACTGATGTGGTGAATGGTGAGTTGTATGTTGTAGTGAATAGTGATCTAGTAATTTGTGAACTGTATACTGAAGTGATGAGATAATTGTGCAATTTGTGAATGTGGCCGAGAGCCTCACAAAGTGTTGAGATTATTTTGTGGAGAATTAATAATGTTGAAAATATTGTTCGTCTTTACGTAAATTTCTGCTAAATATTTGTTATACGATGTTATTTAATTTATACCTATTTAGTGGAATTCTTATTATTGTATTGTGAGGACATGTTGGTAAACTTCCCAAACCGACTACGAACAAATGTCTCTAGCCAAGTGAAATAAACTGAGACCTAGAGGGTATAAATGTCTTAAGTCCAGTGTGTCCTACATGAAATGGCTTCTGAGGGTATAAATATCTCTAGCCAAGTGAAATCAACTAAGATCTAGAGGGTGTGAATGTCTCGGGTTCAGTGTGTGTTACTTGAAATGATTTTAGAGGCTATAAATATCTTTGGCCAAGTGAAATCAATTGAGATCTAGAGTTTATAAATGTCTCAGGTCCAGTATGTGCTACTTTAAATGGTTTCAGAGGGTATAGATGTCTCTGGCCAAGTGAAATTGCGAGTATAAGTGTCTCAGGTCAAGTGTGTGCTACTTGAAATGGTTTTAGAGGGTATAAATGTCTCTAACCAGGTGAAACTCAACTAAGACTTAGAAGGTATAAATGTCTCGAGTCTAGTGGATGCCCCTTGACTGGTGGGGGCTAGGCACGTTCAGATAGCTGGTCCCTGGAGATAAGCATGGGGTCTATTTTGTTATGTTTAACTTGAAAAGTTCTGTTGCATAAATAATCATTTTCCTTTTTATTATTACTAATAATATTATTAAATGATTGCATAATTTCGTTTTCCACTTGCATGTATTTTTTGAGTATTAGACTTAGTTCCACTTATTTGAATTATGGTTCAGATTCAATTACTACCAATTAGTAAAGCCAGGGGAGCAATCAAACTACTGTAGCAATCATTCCATTTCACATTAGAGTGCACTGAGATTTTGGGAAATATTAATGTGGTAGTCCCACTATGGCTCCTTAGAACCGTAGGTTTTGAGGCAGAGGATGGGTATGGCTATGGTTACAAGCAAGAAGATCCAGTTTTGCCAGAAAATAAGGAGCGGGGTAATTCCCCAGTTGTAATTAAGTGTTGTATCTGAATTTTTTTCATAATTAGTCTAGATGACTGTAATATTTGGTTGCTTATGGGTTGAGACAAATGACTTATGATAATTTTATTTTAATGAATTTTAAATTTTATAGTATTGTTAATTAGATTTAATGATTGTCTATTTTATTTTTTAGCTACTAATATAACTACACACCATCTTATGTATGGGCGCACGCACTTGTTATCACATTGTGCGAGGGGTGTTTGACCCATGTGGCTAACATCCCGACTTTATGGATTTTGTCAAATCACAAGCAGAACTTGAGAGCGTCACATCAACTCAACTTTTGGACATATCAAAGCTTGATTCACTGAGCAAAATATATGTTCATGGTTGCAAGCACCATGATATTAGAATTAGCTTTCAAACTAGTTTATCTTCCCAATGTTTAAAGTTTTTGTTACTATAATAAAAAAGAGAGACTGAGCAATAAGTATTTAATAGCCTTATAACATAGCTCTAATAAAATGTTTAGTTACATGACACTTTCAATTAGTCTACATATATAGTGTCGAAGGTAGTGCCGCCTCCTATATGAAATTGGCTTTATCTATAGAGCGCTCATGAAATCATCATATAGATATAAAGCCAATCCATGTGTCGGTCTTTTGAACCACCCAAAGAGAAGAGAATTTTTGTGTGAAATATATTCGACTAATCGTATAAGATCGCTAGTTCAAAGCATGTTTAACATGTCATCTTGATTAGCTTTGTCATATTTTCACTATGTGGAGGTTTTAGTCCAAAAGACACATTCATTTATGTATAAATTTCCCTATTCTAATCAAGATATATTTTGAAAATTATGGAGGATTGTTAGAAATATTTTTAAAATAATTACATATTATATTAATTAATAATAATATTTAGAGATTTATTTTGGAAAAAGAGGAATAATGAAAAATCTATAAGCTCATGCTTTTAAGATTTAGGTCGACATTATAAATTATAATTGGTAAATGGCTCACTAGTATTGAGCACTAGTATTGACCCTACGTTAAGAAGGAATTTTAATGCGTTATTGAGTGGATGAGCTCTATGAAGGCCTGGGCATGTGAGCCCAAGGGCCGGCGCACAGTAAGTTCATGTGAAATGAAAAATAGCAAAGAATGCGCCTAATTGGATTCGAACCCCCGAGCCAATGGGTTTGGTAGAGGGCTACTGACCCTGTGCTAGCCTATTGGTAGAGGTGCCAATTGCCGTTGAACCATGTCCAAGGTTGTGCCATTCCGTGCACCCTATATATTTATTCGAAACTGATTTTAGTCAATTGAGAAGTTGTAACTTTTCTAGCAGGCTCTTGGCCTCTGCATATTTATAATCTCATAAGCAAATCTCAAATTCTCACTCTCTCAAAAAGTATTTCATTTTTTCAAAATTTGTCGTTAAGATCTGTTCATTTTACAGAGAACGAATTTCTAATCTATTAGTAGAATAGTAAAACTTAAGAGTATATGGGTCTAATTTTGTTTGTGCATATCGCAGATAGACAAACAAATTTATTATGGATTTTATTGTATCTTGGATGAAAATGCACCAATAATTTGTGTGCAAACTGTTACTGATGGCGGCAAATATTGTCTTAAGGAACGTGACATTTCAGCTTTTTACTGACGTTCATCCTTTTTGCACCCACACAAGTCTTCCAATCAAAATATACAAATTTAAAAGTAAAAAAATCTGAATATTTTTCAATCAAATATTGATTATTGACAAGTATTAATACTCACAATTCAAGCTCTTTTTCAACAGAGTATGGAATTCATATTCATAATTGCCATAAGGAAAAAAAATAGTGTGAAAGCAAGGAGCAGTACCTTTAGTTAAAAAGGGTACCCCATTTGAATGTCTTGCATAAACTCTTCAAAACTTTTGACCACAAGTGAAAACTTGGAATCTCCGGGCTTAGACTTTCAAACACTTCTAGAAGTTTTTAGGCGTAGTGTCTGATTGACCAAAGACCAAAGAGACACCCATATATCTTATCCATTGTTATTCTATTCAGATAGCCAATGATACCTACTCAAAACCATTTGATTATGGTAAGAACAGCTTTCGAGAAGCACAGATCGATGAATAAAATAACTTGTTTATAATGTGACATGAGTTTGGTAGCATGCAATTAGAGGTATTATTTTGTTTATTTGGGCTATGCAATCCCAAAGCTAGCCCGCCCACTAGAATCGTTTACCTCTTTTTCTCTGTTTTTTTATTTGGATCCTTTTGCCTTTAATGCATGGGGTCCAATACAAATTATTCAGTCAAATAAACTCAATTCCTCGAGGCTTAGGGCATCGTGTTTTGGTCAAGAGTTCAAACATACCATCCATAATAATAATACTTGAAAACATATAGTGAGTGGTATATATCAATCATACATATAGTAGTACCATACGAAGTTTCATTATCGCAGGTCTATAATTTATATAGTAATGCTACATATAGTTGTGGAGTGTGCAAGTATCGTGCAGTCATTTTGAAAAAGAGCATGGTTTATTATTAAAAAATTATTTTTTTTTCATGTAAATTTCATATTTATTCATTTTTTTTCAAAATAATTGTGCGGTGTTTACACACTCAGGACTGTAACTATCATTTCTCTAATTTATATGAATTTGTTGTGATTACTGAAACTGTAATAAATTTCAAGAGTAGAAAGCAAGAAAGGCTTCCAAGTTAGAAGGAAATCCATTGATCAAAATAATCCAACACATTTATCTTTCTTCCTTTTTTAATTATTCAACATGAAAATTCTACAACCATTACCACTATTTTACTTCTATCTAATTCTACTATCCAATGAGAGAATGAATACATATTTTTCGAAATGAGAATATATATATAATTAATTATACACAAGGGATCATAATCCTCCGTCCATGTATAGATCGTTTGGACTTTAGAGCTTAGCTGATATACATATACATGAGATATGATAAAGGGGAAAAAAAATAATACATGGGTCGATCCTAAACATTAAGGGCCCGTTTGGATACAGAGATGACAGCTCATCTCATCTAATTTTAACTAATAATCTCATTACTATTCAAAAATTATTTTAACTTATCGCATCTCATCTAATCTCACTATCCAAACAAACTCTAATTACTCATGCTTTTGATTGTAGGAGCAGACATTCATGACTTTAAAATATTTACAAACAACATTGGACCACAACAATAGCCATGCATGTATTCGCTTTCAATAATACTAACATATTTCTTGGAGATCATGTTCTACATGATATAGATCGCGAAAGAGACTCCCCCTCCGCTTCGTGGTTTTTAATTTGTCACGTTAAAACAATGCTAAAAATATATGTGCAGCTGAACCTCGACGGAGTGCTTGAGAAGGAGATCAATTATAGACTTCCACTTGTATGGGTGACATCTACAGGTTCATGCACTTTTCTAAAGAGTCAAAAAGAGCTATATTATCATTGGCCATTCTGCTTGTCTTAATCTAATATATGTTCGCTTTACCTTTTCCCTATTTTTGATCATTTTTAAGAGTATATATATATATATCAATTTATATATATATATATATTAGGTTTTTTTTATAAATAATAACCAAAAAAAAAAAAAAAAAAAGACTGTGCTTTTTTTTGTTTTAATATATTTAGATTAGGGGGTTTCGAACTCCAACCTCATTTTGAAAATTACGGGTTATGCCAATACTTCACAAGCTTTTTTTGACAATATTTTCGAGTTCTTGAGTAAGAAGACATGGTCCTCTAGGCTTATGATCACATGTTCTTTTGGATTAGCCACTTTCATGGTTCAAGGTTTCTAGAGCTACTAGTCAAACTAAGGTAATCATGGGCCACGGACTTGTACGGTTTAACGAAGCTGCCAGCTTTCGGGTGGATTTAAATAATGAATTAAAATGAGATGAATGTTGAAAGTTCAATAAAATATTATTATAATATTATTTTTTAATATTATATTTATTTTGATATTTAAAAAAGTTAAATTATTCATTATATTTTATATAAAAATTTAAAAAAATTATAATAATTAAATAAAATAAAATAAGATGAATTGAGAGATTATCTCAATCCAAACAATCCCGGCCTTACGATGATATGATCCCTCCCCCGGCGTATACGAGAAGCATTACTTCATTTTGTTTAACCTTTTTTTTTTTAAATTATTATCGCGAATTTCATTTCCAGGCCCATCTGTTAATGTCACATATAACTTTTTTTTATCAATTATTTAAATATTAATTTTTTAAAATGTACAATATTATTAATTTTGACTAATTAATACTATGACATGATTTAAGATGCCATGTTACATGTTATTCATGACGTTGGATAGGCCCCATCTTCAAAGCAATGTGCTAATTCAGACCTGCAGGTATATATATATATAAAATTCGTATTTGCCAAAGCAAAACTACTTTTTAGGGACATGGTATATATAATAGCACAACACTTTGTGCCCATTGGTTTCTCAAGCACTAATAATTCTTCTTTTCTAAAGGCCATTTTTTTTTTCAAGATCTTAGAGATGTTATATAAATCTCCAATATTATATGACAAATCCCAGCAGTAATCTCTCAAGAATCGCCTACAACTATCAATTCGGAAAATTAAAATTTAGATTTTGGAGAAGGAAATATTATTTTTGCCGAGACATTCATCGAGAGTGGGTTCCGATTATTTTTTTTATTTAATAAATAAGAAAGTATTTTTTTAATAATTTTAAGATTTTTTTAAAATATTTAAAAAGATTAAAAAAATGTATAAAAAAAAAAAAAAAAACTGTTGGCGGAGAATTCCTCGATAAAGAATTTTGGTAGCTGTGGTGCTGCCCTTCGGAGAAGTCAGCTGCACTGTGTGACCATTTGAATTGGACAGATCGCTAGAGCGTGGAATTCTACAGCAGTACTAGTGCTGTTGTAGGTCCGACGGCTCCGACTGCATGCAGTGCACAGTCGTTCCAATTACTTATCAATAATATTATTATGTCGTTTTATTTTATCTTCTTTTTTGATTGTTTATATATTTAATTTTAATTTTAATTTTTTTATTTATTATTTAAAAAAGTGACTATTAGTATATTAATTATTTTTTATATTTTTAAAAAATATCACAAAAGTATAAATATAAAAATAAAAAATAATTAAAAAAATAAATTTTACCTCAGGAACACTCCCAACCATCATTGCTAGGCTGTACCCTAGTAGCACACATTACTTATATATTTATCAGTCAGCTAGGTTCAGAATTTTGTGCGCCCTGCTCCAAAGAAAAATTTATGCGGAGGACACACTAATCACAATATTAATATGATATAATTTGATTTATAAAAGAGATTTAAAAATTTGAATCTTATAAATTACATTCTACCATATTAACGGGTAATATTGAAGATACACTAATTACATTGTTGACAAAAGAGAATTTCATTTATTAAATAGATTTAAAATTTAAAATTTTAAAAATTAAATATATATATTTTTTATAGAAAATAGACATCATATCATTCATTTCATAAGGAAGTTACAACTGTAACTCAAATTACAAGTTAAACCAAGATCTATTAAAAGTTTCCCGTACGCTGAGCGGCGGCATTATCTACCTTCAGAGACTCTGACAAAAGAGAATCCTGCTCCATCCTTCAACCAACATCCAAACTCCATCCTCCAAAAGAGGAGAAGTAACCCCACAAAACTATGGACATAAGTCCAATAGCCTATTTCACCTTATTTGTTACAAAGAAAAACTAAAAAAAAAACCAACGTAAAAATAGTGACATAGAGTCGGAATTACAAATCACTACAAACAAAAAATATAAAGAATTATAACAATTAAACAGAGTCGGAATTAAATATTTTCATGTTAACAATTATAAAGAATGTGTCCTTCACACTACATTGGGTCGTAACTCTTGCATCATTTCGTTTTTATTTGTTTATAACTCATCATGAAACGGTAAACATGAATTTATATATTAGTAGATGAAGCAATGGCGGGGCAGATAATGTGTGGCGCTGCATTAATTTATCGACAAAAAATAGTTAGTGGAAGGTGCCAAAAAAATTTGAGAACCACTATTATAATAAAGAGATTCATAAATTGATATAGTTTTATGTAATCCGTTAGATCTACTTTACAATAAAAATAATTTTACAATTTGACGAATCACATCATATATATCAATTTGTAAGATTACTTTTGAGTAATCTATTTGTGACTAAAGTATTTTTCAAAAATTGTTGACATGGATCATCTAAATTATGAAGTTGTTCAATGCATTAGCTGTGAAAAAGAAAAGAAAAATTCTCGACTGCAAGACTTTTTGGCTATATGTATAGTCTGGTCAGATCATGAATAAATAGAAAAGAATAATGATACACTCACAACACATTACATAATATATTGTATAACAACATTATAAAATGAAGATATTTTAATAAAATGTTATTACTTTTATAAGATGTTTTATAAAAATATCATTCATTTTAACATAATATGTTGTTAGTAAATCATTTTCTAATAGAAAAGAGTAATGATACGCCTATAATATATTGCACAATAATGTTATAAAATAAGGACATTTTTATAAAATGTTATTACTTTTATAAGATATTTTATAAAAATACTATTTATTTTAATACATTATTATATAATATACTATACAATATATTATACAATGTGCTGTGGGTACAATATATGTCGTTGGAGTAGGGAAAAAGAAGATTGTGACATGCAGCCCGCGCACTTGCAACTTGTAAGATACTCTCTATTATTATAATACACCACTGGCTGTACTTCAATGTGCCAGGCAGTGAAAGTCAGGCATTGTACAGTTGAAAGTTGAATACTCCATTATAAATCTAGCTCAAACATTTTACAAAAAAAAAAAAAAAAAGCAAAAAAAAAAAAAAAGAAAGCAAAACAAACAAAGATTATCCAAGAAAGTGATGATCTTTTCCCACAATTTCATATTCCAGGATTAAAAGAAAAAAAGAAAAAAAAAAGGAGAAGCTAGGAATTAAAGAGAAGCTAGAAGTTGATGCCGGTGAGTGGTGACAATGATTCAGCAAGGACTACTCAGATATACGTAAAAGTTCCTCCAAATAGTCGGCACCCAAATCCTCCAACACGACCACATGATTTTCCGACCTCAACTCCTCCTCGGCCTCTTTGATCTTCTTCCTACTCTTTAGCTTCCTCTTCATGGAATGCCTTTTCTTTAACTCCAAAACCGGGGAGCATCCCTCCTCATATTCATACTTCATCTTGTGAAGAGACTCGCGGACCATCTCTGCAGGAAAGTTGAGGACAGCCATTGAACCCCTCAGTGCAAATGCAGCTTGATCATAAGCCAAAGCTGCAGCCTCAGCAGTGTCAAAAGTTCCTATCCAAACTCTCAAACCATTCCTTGTAGAATCCCTTATCTCCGCTGCATACTTCCCCCATGGCCGCCTTCTGACCCCTCGGTAGGAAATCTCAGCTCCTTCCTTCATGGCCTCCTCCTCCTCCTCCTCCTCCAGTACTTCAGCAGTGGCTCTTGAATTCACTTCCTCCTGATCTTTGACAACATGATCAAGGCCGCCGGAAGATATGGTTTCGGATGACTCTTTAGTGGCTTCGGCTAAGACACCAAAAAGAAGCATTTCTTGGGAGTCATTTTCATTGAAAGGAAGGGGTTGATTTTCATAACTGTGCATGCAGTTCCATGACAGAGATTCTAGATCAGAAGTAAATGAATAAGAGGAGGAGAAGTCTGAATATGGGCATTGAAAGAATGAGGAACCCATTTTGGATTGAATAATATAGGTTCTAAGGTTCTAAATAACTTGTATCTGGTCATAGAGAGAAGTTAAAAGGTTCAAGTCTTTATATAGGCACAAAGGGAGGGAAATTGGTTATGTTTAAAACGTACTACTACTAGCAAGAATACACGCACGCACCATTAATGAAAAAGATTGAAACAAGGTGGAATTAGTAATCACATGAACATTGGAGCTCCACTACAATTTGGGGTCCCCAAATAGTAGTTGATGCACGTGAGTCAAAGGGATTTGAAGGCGGCGGCCAGGTCAAGTTATAATTATTTATAGTGACATCATCTGGATGATTTCATCCCAATGTACATTTGGTTTAATTTGGAAGGGCATAGTCCACTTGCCACACCCAATTAAATGCCCTACTAGCTACGGCAAAACCCATCAATCTATCCTATCCTAATCACGAAATCAAGGCCACGGCCAGGCTATTATCCATAAAGACTAACAGATGAACATAAGCCATGCATGTATCTCCAGGAAGAGAAAAAAGAGAAGACCAAATTCTGGTCTTAAATCTTCCAAGACCTAGTTTTCTTCTTTTATTATTGATGTTTGATCTGTTCGACTTCAAAGGAAATTTACAAACTCCAATATTGGAAGTTACCTCCTGAGATCGATCGGCAGCCTAGCTAGCTTATATATGAATTACACATGACAACATTGCCTTTCAAATTTAGAGTGGAAGTTAGGCCGACAACAGGTTAAAACATGATTGAGAGACATGGCGGATCATGGCTAACGATAAAAGGAATATATAGGAATATAGGATGAATTTCTATATATTTGTAAATCCCAAATGTCCGATTTTTTACCACGATTTTCTTCCATCATAAGTGAAGGTAATTAATAAAATTAGGGTATCTTCCTTTTTAAAATAAAAAATAAAAAAAAACACATATAGTATGAATTTCTAATGCCTTGGATGATGCACTTTTTGCTATATCAAACCAGATCAAAAAGTGCATTAATTATTAGTTTGTTGTTTCATCATGCATGTACGTAGGATTTGGTGTAACTTTTGAGTCTTTTGCTAGTGTCTACAGTGCATAGAGACAATCAACAGGACTCCCCACTGATCTTCTCGTTTCAATATCATTCTAAACTTGTTACCCAATTTAGGTTCTGGCCGGATCGGATCGTACAGGACCAGAGATCAGAAGGGCGTAGCTAGCTAGCTAGTTATAATACCGGTAATTAAGACTAATTTTTGTTTATGGTACTAAGTTTTGGACACTTGAAAATTTTCATATTATTTGTGAATAATTGTAAAATGGGTTGTAAATAATAGTGAAATAATTTAAATTAAGTTATTTGATTGGATTTTGAGAAATAAAAATAAAAAAATTAAATAAAAATATTATAAATTAGTTAAAAAATTGTTTGAATATAATTTTTACTATTAATTTTGTTTTGAAATTTGAAAAAATTATATCATTTTTTGTATTTTGTTTAGATTTTTAAAAAAATTGTAATAATTAAATAATGATTAAATGAAGAAGTTGAAGATTTGAAATTAAAAACTATTTAATTTGTATTTGAATCATATTTGGAAAAAAAAATATCCAAATTTTTTTTTAAATACTTGAAAATACTTTTGTTCCAAACACTCAAAACATATATATATTTTTATTGGTTTCCTACACTTTGCCCCTTGACAAAAGACCGTTCTTGACCAATTACTTTTGGTTTTGCAGATGCTCTTGACCAATTTCGAGCTCTATTCGTAGAATCAAGCGACGTGTTGAGCAAGTTGAGCTCTTTCGTGTATTCTATATCCGTAAAACATGTACGTGGGTCACCGTAGGGTTAATTGCACGAGTGGCGGCAATTGATTTGGACACTACCATAGTACTGCCAAAAGAAAGGAGGCTGTACTCTACATGAGCTGGTCAGCATTTTGTCACTCTTGTTTCCGGATGGCACCAAAATTTTAGCTTCCTCATTCAACCTTTCTCACTCAATTTATTTTAAATAACTACTGCACACAT
This sequence comes from Pterocarya stenoptera, assembly GCA_003123785.1. Taxonomy (NCBI): domain Eukaryota; kingdom Viridiplantae; phylum Streptophyta; class Magnoliopsida; order Fagales; family Juglandaceae; genus Pterocarya; species Pterocarya stenoptera. Next base: position 191,302 of record QEOT01006659.1, read on the forward strand.
AAATAAATTATATAAAAATAAATTTATAAGCTGACGTGACTTTATATGATACGTTAGATCTATTTTATATTAAAAGTAACTTTACAATCTGATAATTCTATCAAGCTAAGCCAATTTGTGAATTTATTTTTATGTAATTTTTTTGTAGATAAAGTATTTCTCTATTTTTTTTTTATATGCTAAAATTTTCCCATAACCATATATATGAGCTTAGTAACATAAATAAGTAACATGGGAGAAAGAATTTGACTACTCTTGTATTTATTAATGAAATTTTGAAAAGTATATCAGTTGTGTTTGGAAGATGAATCCAACTCAACTCATCTCAAACTAATTATTGATAAGATCCACTACTTTTTTAATTTCCCGTAAAACAAATTGAATCCATCTCAACATACTTTATAAATTTTAGCCTAAAAAGTTAAATTTATCTCAACATAAAAAAGTTAAACTCATTTCAACCTAAAAAGTTAAATTCATCTCAATGAAATCTACAAAATATTCACAACTCAACTCAACTTATCTCAATATCTAAATGCAACCTAGAGTCTAGTTGGGCCATGATAAAGAATATCTTTATGGTCTTAGAAATTCAGTGGTTTTTCCGGCCTTAGCCCAATTAATCTAATAGTTTTTTTTTTTCACCTTTTCGGCCTCACTTTGGTCTTTTTCCTGGACCCATGATGCATGTACAAGATTCTAGAAACCGCACAATCTGACCCAATTAAGGGGTTGGATCCGGTTTGCTATTTCCCCAACTTTGAATCAATTGAATTTAGCCCACAACAAGGCTAAGTTGAAATTTGTTATCTTAGATACCCAAGTTTTTATAACCGAGACACCTTGTTAAAGAAGCCTTGGTTCTTTGAGATAGCCAGACCCAAGCGACCAAGGCCATAAGACCAAGGTCCAACACCAGCAGAAGCCCTCCTTTTTTTTTTCTTACTAAAGTGGTGAGTTTTTTTACAGTGTTATTTGAACGATTTTACACTACATATAATTTATATAGCATAATTAAATTTGTAAGATTTAAATTTTAAAATTAAATTATACTACGTGGATAGTATATGGTGTAAAAATTTTCAAATAGAATTATTATTTTCTTAAGCAGCATCATCATAATTAGTTAAATAAACTTGAGTGCCCATAATTTCTTAGTAGCTCACGGGGAAGGTTGTATTTTCAAATAATATTAACATTATAAACCAAACACTAAAATAGATGAATATGAGGTTGAGGAAGAGGGCAATAAAAATAGTGGAGATTTAAAGAAGCATTCCTAGATTGAAGAGTCATCCGATGGAGAGAGTAGGAGCCGAGTGAGATCACTATACAAGTAAATCGATCGAAATGGAGTTAACCCAAAGCAATGTTGAGGAAAAAGACTCTAGAATGTCCTTTTAGTTATATTCGACTTTGGATTAGCTCTTTATGCTTTTGTTTTAGAAATAATACATTGTGATTTCAATTATCTAAAAGAAAAATTTTATTCTTCATCTCACACATGATCACACTTATTTTTTATTTTATTTATTTTTCTTACGAAATGTTTTCTTGTAGGTTTTTAGATTGGTTTATATATATAAATATATATATAATTGGTTAAGTATTTTCCTTTTGGGTATTTTGTATTTTGGTTGGGAGTTTTTAGGTTTTTTTAATGCTTGGGTTTGGATTTCAATTATTTGTATCCCCAGGGATCTATGGATGTAACTACAGTTTTCATCCGCCATAAGTAAGAGTTATTAATAAAATTGAGATTCCGTCCTCTTCTTTAAAAAAAAAAAAAAGAGTAGAAGAATTCAATTAGTTTAAGAAAAATAAAATAAAAAATAAAAAAATATGATGTGTGGGATGAGGAGTAGCAAATCTCTATTTAAAAATATAACCTTAAGTCAAGTTTTCCATCCATCAACATTAATAAGAAACATGTTGCTCAATCATAATCTGCCATGTGTCTTCCAAAATAGATTTAAAAAAAATTAATTAGAATTTTTTAAAATAATTAATTTTTATAATAGGAAAACAGTTTTTATTATTGAAAAGGCAAAAACTTAAAGAAAAAAAAAAATAAAATCAAAGGACAACCACGGACTGTATAAAAATTCCGAGCTCTCTTACCTTTGAATAATTCAATTTGAAGGTATTTAATTAGTTTTTTTAGCTTCCTCGGTTTTTACATGGTGTAAAAATTACTAGCTCACAATTTAATAATTCATAGAAATCTCAGTTTTACCCTAATTTTTTCTATTAAATTACAGTTTGCCAGTAACTTTTTATTATTTTCATTTTGGGCCCTAAAGCTTTACTAAAATTGTATTTTAATCTATATTTTCACAATTTTTTCTCACAGCTCATTTTCTTTACCTATTCTTATTCGTATTTTGACTAAAAATTAATTTAAACATCAAAATATTCCAAGGGGTCAAATTCTCCAAAATTATTTTAAATCTCTATTATTCACTTACGTTTTATTACACTTTTACTTTCGCAAATTTTCATGATTCAAATTGAGATAAAGTTTGGTACTAAATTCAACTACCAATATAATTACATTAATTAGGTTAGTTTCTTATAAGACGGCCTCATCTAATGGCGAAGGGAAGTTCTTTGTAGAAAAAAGCCAAAGGCAATCGACCTGTACAACCGTAGTGCAATCATGGCCCACGTCACTTTAATAAAACGATCGTGTTTCATAAATGAAGAAGTAGCCTTTTTTTCATTTTGGACGGGGACGTTGTTTTGGGCAAATTTTAATCCCTGTATATGCCCCCTCCCCCCTTCTCCTTCAACCTCTCCCTTCCTCTTCATCTTTGTCAACGTGAACCCTGAGCTTCGATTACCTCACTTCTCCTTCAATTGTATGTAGCGTTTCTATCAAAAGTGTGAGCAATAATCATGGAGAATTTCATTTGTCAATGGTGCAAAGGCTGAACCCCACAAACCCGTTGAGGATCATGATCATCAACAGTGTCACTAGAGTTGGAACTCCCTCTCTTTCTCAGCTTTCAGCCCTCCCAGACTGCTTAGTCCAACTGAACCCTACAAGTGTGTTCTCCTGTGTTTGCCAAAGTTTGACTTTGATGGCTTTTCAAAAGTTTCAATTCTGAAATCTGCAACTGCATTCGTAAAAATAGAAACAATTTTTTTTCTTATAAATATTTGTTTGTATTTTTCAATTCATACTCATATTTATAATGTGTTTAGTTATTTATCATAAACTTACTGTTTGTTCTTTCTAAAAGTACTACAAAAAGAGAAGTTACAATAGCTTCTGTCAATCTTCACAATCTTGTAAGCCTATTTTTTATGGGTTAAATTAGAAGTTAGATTCCATAAAATTACAAAGTGGTAGCTTTTCTTCAACTATCCACAAATGGAAATCTTGAATGTGTATGTTGACTTTGAAACTAGAAGAAAGTGTATGGGTTTATGAATTGGTCGAGGTATTTGCAAACTAGAACTTGGGAGAAAGTTGCGAATTGGGTTTGGGAGAACTGAAATCGGGTTTGTGAACCGGCGGGAGAGACCTACAGATTATGTAATAAGTGAATTGGAACTGGAAGAAAGTGGTTTGCGAACAAAACTGGGAGAAAGTCTGGATTTGGGAGAACTGGAATGGGATTTCTTTGCCAGAACGACATCTGATTTATATGCCTCTTCTTCTTGTTGTTTTGTTTTGTTTTTTTTTTAATTTGTCATTGATGCTGCTGCGACGTTTTGCATCACACGATTGCACGCCGACTCCCACGCACTACTGTACATAGCGGAATTCAAAATCAAATCAACTACGTCAACACAAATTTTTTAAACAAAAATTCAACTTGTTTAAAATCGTACCCATTGCACACTTGCAATGAACTCATCAAGTGGTCACATTCTAACATCGTACCCATTTCACACTTAACTTTGGGTGGGTTGTTTGAGGGAAAATTGTTTCAATAATTAATT